>CAUYON010092352.1:0-72719 GCA_963573935.1 Arctocebus calabarensis
TGATGGGAGGAAAACACCTCCCTCCCACTGATTCCTCAGAGGAGATTAATGCCAGTGGTGTTTTACTCCACAGGGAACCAGCGGAGTTTAACACCTCCCTAGAAATCTGCATGTGTGATCTCAAGTGGGAGGCGCTCCCAAGTCAAGACTCAGACTTCAGATTTCTCAAGGCCACCCTTAAGGTTGATAATAACAAAAGGAGCTGATGTGCTCACTCAGAGAAACTGCTGGCCTCTTTGTCCCCTCCCTCATCTCACCCTCTGGGCAAACAGACTTCAATAAAAGCAGAGTGGAGCAAACATGGGGCCATTGCCGGAATCCCACAGATGGGCAATGGACCCCTGAGCTCCCACCTTTAATTCTACTGTGTCTCCCTTCTCTTTCTTTGCTGTCCTTTCTAACTTTATATTTCTACCTTTCTTTCTTTTTTTTTTGAGACAGAGCCTCAAGCTGTCACCCTGGATAGATTGCCGTGGCATCACTGCTCACAGCAACCTCTAATTCCTGGGCTAAAGTGAGTCTCTTGCCTCTGCCTCCCAAGTAGCTGGGACTACACGACCTGCCACAACACCTGACCATTTTTTTTTTTTTTTGGTTGCAGCTATCATTGTTGTTTGGCAGCCCGGGCTGGATTCGAACCCACCTGCTCAGGTGTACGTGGCTGGC
The DNA here is from genome assembly GCA_963573935.1 of Arctocebus calabarensis. Classification (NCBI taxonomy): domain Eukaryota; kingdom Metazoa; phylum Chordata; class Mammalia; order Primates; family Lorisidae; genus Arctocebus; species Arctocebus calabarensis. The sequence goes on from CAUYON010092352.1 coordinate 667, forward strand.
ACCTTAGCCTGTTGAGCTACAGGCGCTGAGCCCTCTCTTTCTTTTTTTCTGTGATGGAGTCACATATGTTGCCCTCGGGAGAGTGCTGGGCATCACAGCTCATAGCAACGTCAAACTGTTGGACTTGAGCAATTCTGTTGCCTCAGCCTCCCAAGTAGCTGGGACTGGCTATTTTTTTTTGCCTGGCAAAAATTGCCTGGCTATTTTTTGTTGTTGTTGCAGTTGTCATTGTTGTTTAACAGGCCATAGTGTATGTGGTTGGCACTCTCCCCACTGAGCTACAGGTGCTACCTCTGTATTTCTTCAGTTGCTGGTTGCTGCCAGTTCCACAGGTCTTAGCTGACCCTGCCCCTGGGGTAAGACCCAGACAACACCTGTGGGGTCCTGCCCATGGTGACTCAGCAATTAGGAATTTGTAGACTTAACTTTCTGGGACCTGGAAATTTCTACTTCTGTAAAATCTGAAGTTCTGTTGAAATTGACGTAGCTTCTCCTGCATGATTCAAACAGACCAATGAGAAAGGTACCAGAGGGTTGGAACTTTTTGACTGGAGATAAAAAGGGAAAGACCAAGGGCAGCGCCTGTGGCTCAGTGAGTAGGGCACCGGCCCCAGATACTGAAGGTGGTGGGTTCAAACCCAGCCCTGGCCAAGCTGCAACAAAAAAAAATAGCCCGGCGTGCGGTGGACACCTGTAGTCCCACCTACTTGGGAAGATGAGGCAAGAGAATCACCTAAGCCCAGGCGTTGGAGGTTGCTGTGAGCTGTGACGCCACAGCACTCTACTGAGGGCGATAAAAAAAGGGAAAGACCAAGTCAGCCGAGAAGTGTGACCATTTGGAATTCGTCTATGCTGTGAGCTCTGCCCACTGAATAAAAGCCTTTTTCCTCTTAAATACGGTGTTTGGGTGCTCTTTCTCTCCATTGGGCCTCATCTTCTTGCAACAATGAGGGAAGGGCAAGCAAAGCCTCTTTGGGGGTGGCTTCAGCTGAGACCCAAACGAGAGGGAATCAACTGAAGGGTTTTTGGCAGCGTGTCTGTGGCCCAGGAATAGCCCAGTGAGAATGTCCTGTGGCAAAGCGGCCTTGGCCCATCTGAGGGACCAGAGAGAGCTGGGCAGTGCGTGGCCATCCGGCGGGGAGCAAGGCCACAGAGGCCACTCTAACTAAGGCTCCAGCTGGGCCCTCTCTCCAAAGGGAAGCCACAGGAGAGTACAATTTATGAAGATTCTCACCTTGCTTCTCCTAATCAAGAGCATATTTTCAAATGACAGGTTGAAAAGTTGCCAACCTAAAGGCAAAAAGTAACTGAGGCAAAAGTAATATAAATAGAGTCTATTTGGGCCAAGGTTGAGGACTATGACCTGGGACCTTGATGCCAGTAGCAGCAGGGTACAAGAAGTAACCTTTTTATTTTTGAGACAGAGCCTCAATCTTTTTCCCTGGGTAGAGTGCTGTGCCATCACAGCTCACAGCAACCTCCAACTCCTGGGCTCAAGATTCTCCTGTCTCCGCCTCCCAAGTAGCTGGGACTGCAGGCGCCTGCCACAACACCTGGCTATTTCTCTGTTCAGCAGTTCAGCCGAGGACGGGTTCGAACCCGCCACCTTCTGTATATGGGGCTAGCACCCTACTCAGCCATAGGCGCCGCCCCTCTAATGACACTTTTTATTCTAACCACTTTTTGTGGGCTCATTCGAACCTTCTATATACATGTCCTATCATCTGATGAATTAATACAGTTTAACTTCTTTCTTTCCAATCTGGATGCCTTATATTTCTTTTCATTACCTAATTCCTGACTACATCTTCCACTACAATGTTGAATAGAAATGGTCGGGGAATACATCTTGCCAGCTTTACTCTATAGGTATCTCTCTAATCCATGGGAGTATATTAAATTGCTGTCTCGACCTCAGTGGTTCTCAACCTTCCTAATGCCATGCCCTTTAATACAGTTCCTGAGGGTTGTGACTCAAAGGTTAAGAACTGTTGCCCTACATTAAATAACTTGTTCAGGGCCAGGCATGGTGGCTCATGCCTGTAATCCTAGTGCTCTGGGAGGCTGAGGTGGGTGGATGCCTGAGTTCACAGGTTCCAGACCAGCGTGAGCCAAAGCGAGACCTCGTCTCTAAAAATAGCTGGGCAGGGCTCTGTCTGTGGCTCATTGAGTAGGGCGCTGGCCCCATGTACCAAAGGTGGTGGGTTCAAACCTGACCTCGGCAGAACTGCAAAACAGAAAAATAGCCGGGCGTTGTGGTGGGCGCCTTTAGTCCCAGCTACTCGGGAGGCTGAGGCAAGAGAATCGCCTAAGCCCAGGAGTTGAAGGTTGCTGTGAGCTGTGTGACCCATGGCACTCTACTGAAGGCGATAAAGTGATACTCTGTCTCTACAAAAAAAAAAAAAAAATAGCTGGGCATTGTGGCAAGCGCCTGTTGTCTCAGCTACTTGGGAGGCTGAGGCAAGAGAATCGCTTGAGCCCAAGAGTTTGAGGTTGCTGTGAGCTGTGATGTCACAGCACGCTACTGAGGGTGACCAAGTGAGACTCTGTCTCCCCCTAAAAAAAAACAAAAAATAATTAACTTGCTTAAAGTCACATGGACTGTAAGCAGAGTTCAGAGTTCACAGTCCACATGACTTTAAGCAAGTCTCTGGTCTCTGACATGTAGCCATCTGCATTAGAAATTTTATATGTATTTATGCGTTTTTATATATGTGTACACACACATTCTCTTAGGCTCTTCCTTGTACAAAGCTCTAACCCAGTGGTTCTCAACCTTCCTAATGCTGCAGCCCTTTAATATAGTTCCTGTGGGTCACGACCACAGGAGAACTGCTGCTGTAACCCAGTATGGTAATTCCCAAGTTGGATCCTTTGCTTCCTGTAGTATACTCTTTCCTTCTAGGATTCTATCTGCTCTTACTCTGTGCAAATGACTTCAATTCTAACTCCTGATTTTCAGTCCCTTCTTTCTGTCACTTGCTAATTCTCTGAAGGAACAATTAGAGGCATGTTGCCAGAAAGGAGAGCAGGTGTGAAGTGGTTGCAGCAATCTCCCCAGGGTAAGGAAGACCTCACTGTGGATGGTGGTGATGGGAACTGTAAAGGGACATAGCAGGGACATTTCTTTTTTTTTTTTTCTGGCCAGGACAGAGTTTGAACCTGCCACCTCTGGCATATGGGGCTGGCGCCCTACTCCTTTGAGCCACAGGTGCTGCCCCCCCAACTTTTTTTTTTTTTGCAGTTTTTGGCCAGGGCCGAGTTTGAACCCACCACCTCCGGTATATGGGGCCTCCTTGAGCCACAGGTGCCGCCCCAGAGCCATTTCTTGAGAGTAAGAAGGTCTGTGTCCCTACCTAGAGGTGGGGGAGGAAAGACTTGAAAGACAGCGAATAAGCCATACTCTGTAAAATAATTTAAAGAGGTTTGTTTATTTTGAGCCAAATTTGAGGACTGGGATCTGGAAGCCCCACAAGAAGCCTTGAGCACGTAGACTCGAGGTGGTGGGGTTACATACACTGGTTTACTACATTTTAGGGAGATAGGAATTACAGGTGAGGTCATAAGTCAAAACATGGAAAACATACATTGGTTTGGCTCAAAAAGGACATCTGGTGGGGGGAGGCTTACAGGTTATAGATGGGTTAAAGATTCTTTAGCTGACAATTGGCTGAAAGAGTTAGGCTCTGTCTAAAAGACCAGGAGTCAGTGAAAAGGAATAGCTTAAGATAAAGATAAAGGGTCTGTTAATTGGAGACAAAGTATAGGACAAACTGAAGTAGGTTGTGCATAGCCTTAGGCCTGTTAGTGAGTCACAAAAGACATCTCTAAGAAGGGGAGAGGGCATGATGAGGCAGGTCTCATCTGTGTACTCATGGTCTGCAACTCAGTTTTAAGGATCCTTTTAGCCAAGTGGGGATCCAGTCAGTCGCTGAGGGTAGAGCCTTAAGATTTTGTTTTAGTTAACAAAAGTCACAGAAGGGATTTAGCTTTTTTGGAGGGCTAGGGACCAAGGAGAATTGGAAAACTGCATAAATTGTTTTGCCTATAAGTAAAAGAACTGAGAGGAGAAGCTCTTTTGGATATGATACGTTGAGTTTTAGATGCTGAGTTTGAACTGATGTTAAAGACATGTAAATAGAGATTGCTTTCAGGCAACTGGAAATGTTGGAATAGCTTCTCTGGAGTAAAAATAGAAATCTGACCAGCACCAGCCTGAAAGAGGTCATCAACACTGTAAGACACAGGTAACATTGGGAACAGACTAAAAGAAAAGGAACACCGGGTTTTTTGGCTGGGCTTTCAAGATCCATTTGGGTTAATTGTTTTAGTTTTTGGCTTATTTTCAAACGTTAGATGAGGGAGAACACAGAAACAGTTGATAAGGCTGAATGAACAGGTGGGGATGCAGGGAAGTGGGGAGGGCAAGGAGGGCTGCATAAACTCCACCCTTCATCTCTTGTTACTTCCCACAAAGGTCCTGCATTGCCCTCTGTGTGAATACCAATCAGTGGCAAAGCCAGAACTAGAACCCAGTGACTAGTTTTTCCATTATGCCCAGGAAGTGCTAAAGAAAAATTTTTTTAAGTTTAAGTTTTTATTTTTGTTTACCTCTCCCTTCTCTAGAAACAACCCCTATAGTGTCTAAGTCAGCAGCATCCCTGCATGTGACCGAGTGAGCATAGCACCCTCAGGTTCTTTGTGTTGATGCCTCTTCCCAGGCTTCACATGCCTCTCTTTTGCATGCTCCTTTCACAGTCCACTTGTGTGTTCTCATCCACAGACAGAACCTCGTCTTACTTAAACTGCTAATGACTTGTAAGTCAATCTCCAGCCCAGACATCTGAACTTGAGGCTATGTTCACCTACCTACTGGGCATCTCCATCTGGATAGTCTACAAGCATTTTAAATAAATGCCCCAACAAGTTTAGGACCACTGTTAGATACAACCTTATAAACTTGGAAAGCTAGAGGAAAAGGGTATGTGTGTGTGTTTAAGAGGCTGTAAGTGATGGGGCGGGCCTGTAGCTCAGTGGGTAGGGTACCAGCTATATACACTGATTCTGGCGGGTTCAAACCTTGCCCAGGCCAGCTAAAACAACAATGACAACTGCAAAAAAAAAAAAAAAAAAAAAGCCAGGCATGTGTTGGGTGTTTGTAGTCCCAGCTACTCAGGAGGCTGAGGCAAGAGAATTACTTAAGTGCAAGAGTTTGAGGTTGCTGTGAGCTGTTATGCCATGGCACTCTACCATGGGTGACATAGTGAGACTGTCTCAAAAAAAAAAAAAAAAAGGCTGTAAGTGGCTAAAAGTGATCCTGAAACCTCAGTAGTTCCAATAAACATGGTACAGATTAAAAGGTTATTAAAAATCTTCCAGCCAGGTCCAGAAATTGGTATGTTCCCCCCCCTCCCCTTCTGACCCAGCTTTTTATTATGAAAGTTAAAAAGTTACAGGCCATGCCTGTAATCCCAGCACTAGAGGATAGCTTGAGCCTAGGAGTTTAAGAGCAGCCTGGGCAATACAGAAGGACTCATCTCTACACAAAAAATTTAAAAATTAGCTGGACAGTGATGGTATGCTGCCTGTAGTCTTAGCTACCCTGGAAGCTGAGGCGGGATGATCCCTTGAGCCATAAAGTTCAAGGTTGCAGGGAGCTGTGATAGTACCATTGCACTCCAGTCTGGGCAACAGAGGAAGACCCTGTCTCAAACAAAACTTACAAATTTTAAAAACAGTACTGTTACCTAAAAGGGGTTCAATGGTATACTCAGAACAGTGGAACTCTTGGGGTGGGGCCAGGTAGATCTTTTGTTCTGGAAGGGGAGGTGGGGTAAGGGTTGGGGCCCCTAACATTACCATCTGTGTGCCCTCCTATATTTAATATTTAGCCATGTTTGCTTTATCTCTTTCTTTCCCTTTCAGAGATGGGGATAGTGCTATATTGCCAGGCTGGCCTAGAATTCTTAGGCTTAAGAGATCCTCTCATCTCACCTTTGTGAGAACATACTTCCATTTTACTAACCATTTTCAAAGTGTTAGACATTCTGACACTTCAGCCCTTAATAGTTAATACTTATTCATGGACTTCCTAAGAGTAAAGACATTGTCTAATATTACATACACAAAATAATTTTTAAAAACATTAAATATCCAGTACCTAATATGTCTATAGTCCACAATATTCATCCATTCGTTTATTTTAGAGAGTCTCTGTCTCCCAGACTGGAGTGCAGTGGTATCACCACTGAAATTGGAACTCCTGGGCTCAAGCCATCTTTCCCACCTCAGCCAAAAAAAGAAAAAAAAAGAGCCAGGATCTGTTTCAATATAATCTTAACTATTCTGGATCATTCAAAGAGACAGCAAGTTTTAAAGTTCATTTAAGTTTTTTTTTTGAGACAGAGCCTCAAGCTGTCACCCTGGATAGAGTGCTGTGGCATCCCAGCTCACAGCAACCTCCAATTCATGGGCTCAAGCGAGTCTCCTGCCTCCGCCTCCCAAGTAGCTGGGACTACAGGCGCCGGCCACAACGCCTGGCCATTTTTTGTTGCAGCTGTCATTGTTGTTTTGGGCGGGCCTTGGCTGGATTCGAACCCGCCAGCTCAGATATACGTGGCTGGCGCCTTAGCCGCTTGAGCCACAGGCGCCGAGCCATTTAAGTTATTTTTGATTCACAAATCCGACATGGCAAAAAAAAAAAAGCAAATTAATAAATATAAATGCAATAGTATAAACGCAAAAATCCTAAAATAGTATATTAGCAAACAGATTGAAGTGTATTAGAAGATTACTTGTTGTTGGGTACTTTGTGTTTGAACTTTCAGTATCGCAGATCTTACTGACGCCACCGTAACCTAAACCAACCAGGGTCGTTCCTTTCCCGTCACCGCGACTTGTTCAAACAGCTCAAGCCAATCAGTCTATGGTATTACCCTGGCCACAGAGGTAACGCAACCAGGTGGAAGATCAGTCCTTTTGCTGAGAATCGGCAAACTACAAATCAGAGTCCAGGTGTTAAATATTTACCAGCACACTAAGTCGACCTAGGTCCCTCCCGCTTTGCCCCTTTGCTTACGGAGGCATTCTTTTTTTTTCCAGACTGTGTCGTAATTAACCGTTTCTTGTAGGTCTCTCCAGGAGCAAACAGCAGGCACCTGTCGGGTGTTTGGAGCACGCCGGGACGCCCATGCGCTCCTAGCAGCTAGCGAGCCCGGGGGCGGGCGGGGCGGCCTCCACGCGGTGGCCCCGCCCCTCGGCGCTCGCCCCGCCCTCCGCAGCGCCGCGGCCGTCAGTCCTTCTCACAGCGCCGATGGTGCTTCCCGCGAGAACCATGGCTAGTAAGTGGTGCGGCCTGCCGCGGCGACCGAAGCCTGCCGGCGGGGAGGCGCCGGCGCTCAACCCCTTGGCTCCGGATCTTCGCTGCGCTCGCGGCGTTCCCTGACACGGGTGTGCTCGGGGCGGGGGGAGAGCGGGCGGCCCGGCGCGTTCCCGGCCCCGGCCCCACGCCGCGCGCCTCCCGTGGCCGGCCGTGCACAGGCCGCGGGATTAGGTGTCGGTGTCGCGGGGTGCGTGCGCTTTCTTGAGTGTTTTTAAGTTACGTGGCCTCTCCGGTCCTCCCTGCGCGTCTCACTTTACGGGCACGTTACGCGGATTGTTGTTGTGCTGCTCGCTCTGTTCAGGGACTTTGCAGCTTTCCCCCTGCAAGTCCGCTTCTTCATCTTTAAAGTGGTGTTAATGTTCCGTCATAGAAGCTTATACGTGACTGCACCTGGCACATTCCTTTGAATGTAATTCTCGTCAAAGTTTATTTTCTTTTTTTCCCTTGTTAAGGCTTTAATTGTTAGATTACAATGACTATTAGGCAGCCTTAAAAGTCATTGTATCTTCCCTTTACAGAGAAGCGACTAGTTCCTCAACCTCAGTACCGAGGACCTCCCCGGTGGTGGAATCCCTGCTTCATTCAGCACCTCTGTGAAGGGGGTGATTGCAGAATGACAGGCAGCCCCACGCTTGGTTAGGACCTTTTCTTTTGTGGGTGGGATGAGGAGGAGAGGAAGCCCCGCGTTTAGCTATAATGAGCTTTATTTTCCCCTCAGAAGCAGACACAAAGCCCAGCTTCTGAGTTACAGGGGACTTTAGTGGCCTTGTGTGCTATTCTGGTGACAGCGCAACGTAACTGCCCCAAAGTAATCCTAGGTTTTGCTACCTGTTTTAGTTTCATTTGTTTTCCTCCAGTCCCTGAAATTGTTTAACACGCTGCATTTAAGATTAAATTGAACTTTTCTTCCTATATTTAAGATAGACCAAGGAGTGGGACATCTGAATTTCTTACTTTGGGGCTAACCAAAGATAGGAGATAGGGCGGGCCATTACTAATAACTCCTGACGTTTTGCAGAGCTCCATGGGTTACTATGTGCTTTAGATTCTTTACTGTGGCCTTTCAACAGACCGTGAGCAGGATCTGTGTGTCACTCAGGGTCCAGGCAGGACAGGGAAACCACACTAGTAACTTGAACAAAGAAAATTTTATATACAGAATTATTACCCAATGAAAGGTGATTAGAGCTAAAAGAGAGCTCTAAAGAATACAGGAAAAGCAGAAAGTATAAAAACTATCTATAGTATACTAAAAATATATAAAACTACTATCTCAAGGAAGGTATAAGTTTAAAGAGCCCCCAGCCTCCTTGCTGCCAGGCTGAGAACAGACCTGGTTGGCAGGCTGGCTCTACAATTTGTGGGGCCCTGTCTCCTTGTTCTGATAGCAGGAAAAAAGCAGTGTTAGCTTTTCTTACTGCAGTGTCTCTCTCAACTTCTCATGTTATTTTCTATTTAACGTCTTTCCTTGGCCACAGGCATATTTATGAAATGTGTACAGGTACTTGGGACCCCTGCCCTGTGGCCAGGCACATGTACAGCCCACCAATTGCCAAAGTGGACTCATGTACCTGCTGTGTCCCATCCAATGATAAAGAAGTTGAAACAAACATCTCCCCTCCAATGAGCTTACTGGCCCAATTTTCAGTGGATGAGCAACTTTGAGAGGATTGTTCTTTCTGTCCTATGATGTGCTCAGAGTCTGTGCTGGAGGTAGGCAGGAGGCGCAAGGTTAAGTAAGAAGGGATAGGACCACGTTCATACCCAGTCTTTTTACTTCAGGCCATGTTCTCATTTCATTCTCTACAGTGCGGAGTAAGAATCTGGTTCACTTTAGCTTCTTGTGCCTGGCATGGAGCTTTGCCCATGAATGTTGCTAGACCTCAGCGCTATTAACGTTTTGGGCACAATGATTCTTTGTTGTAGGGGGCTGTCCTGTGTATTATAGGGTGTGTAGCAGCATCCTAAGCCTCTATCCATTAGATGGCAGTGGTGCTGTATCTGCCCTATCAATTGTGGCAATGATAAATATCTCCAGACATTGCTAGATGTCCCCAAGGGGACAAAATTGCCCTCTGTTTGAGAACCATGGTTCTATTTAAATGCAGCAACTCGTTTCTTTTGTCTTATGTCCTCAGCTTTCCGCTTGGCCCTCATTCAACTTCAAGTTTCTTCTATCAAATCAGATAATGTCACTCGAGCTTGTAGCCTTATCCGGGATGCAGCATCACAAGGAGCCAAAATCGTTTCTCTGCCGGTTAGTAGGGGGGCAGCCATCCTCTGCCAGCCACTGTAGCCCCAGCAGAATAGTATCTGCTAGCTCTGGTTGTCCTTTGTATCTCAGGGTCCAGTCATGTCCCTTGGAACCCCAGGCTGGTTCTTTGTTTGAATGGAAGGTGACCTTAGCAAGGTAGCAAGGGTCTGTGTGAGTTTGGATATGCCAGCATGGTTATAGGTCCTTAACTTTAGGCTCATCTACTCTGTTCAGATGAGGAAATCAAAATCCTGGTATGTTGAGGCACTTGCCTAAAGGCAGAATACTCAGTGCTTGGATACGTACTTTGTTTCTTATATAATTAAGTTTTTATAGGCCTAGAACATGGAAGTTTTAGCACTAAGCCTTCAACATATTTTTAAAATGACTGTGGTATCTTTTTGAAATTTTTATTTAGAACAATTCCTATAGATTTAGGGGTATAAGTGTTGCCTAGCTAAAAAAGATTAACTGTCTAGTGGCCTGTGGCATCTTAGAGCTAACAGGGACTCTGAATCTCTTTGGTTGGTGGTTTCTCTGACAGCAGAACCAGTCGAAAGTCACACTACATTTGTTTGTGAGCAAGTATAGGATCAGCCCCAGGGAGCGGCCCCCAGAAATCAGGACAGCCATCTCCTGGGGGGTCAGTGGAAACTATTCCAAATAGCACCTTTCCCCCTCCTGGCTGTGGGAAGGAGCCATACTTTTACAAAGCCTGGCTAAATTGGCTGGAGAATTTGCAAGGTCACCTTGTGTTGTAGACAGGCTCCAACTCATCACAAATGTAGTCATTAAGCAGGAATCTTTAACAAGGGAGCTAGGAGATCTTAATGTTAATCTAGTCTTCCTTATTCTGTTAGTGATGGGACTACCGGTAGTTTTACCTAATCATGGTCTTTTGTTGTTTCATGTTCCTGAGGGTAACAGTATAAAGTGTAGGAGTGAAGGCACTTGAATTCTGCACATGCCCACTTCACTGACTAACATGCATCTTGTACAAGCTGTCAATCTTTGGCTTTAAGGTTCCTAGCACAGTCCCTGGTATCCAGGCAAGTTCATTAAATGCCAAATGAACGAACTAGAGATGAAGTCTAGTAATTTTTGCTTTTTGTTTCTGACATGTCACAGAGCTAAGCTGTTAAAGACAGACATACCCTGCATGGATGAGTGACTTTGCAGGACCAGAATGATCATGCTGGGAGGGAACTCAGAAACAGCTCATTTTATAGATGAGGAAACATCTTAACCTCTGTGGCTTTCAAAGCTTTTGTATTTTTTTTCATAAATAGGTTTTATTGTTTTACATAGTTATATAATTGTGAGCTGGATTCATCCTAACACCCAAGTCATGTGAGTAAGTCTGACTGAGCTGGGTGCCCAAGGTTGGAACTTGGGAGTTCTCCCACAGACTCAAGGCAGAGGCGGGTGTAGCTTCTGCCAGGGTGACCAGGATCTGGTAGAGCTCATATGATTTGTCTTGACCCTCCTGGGGCCAGTCTTGCCTGTGGCCATAGACTCTTCAGCCCTGGGAGGTCAGTGTTTTTCTTATTAGCAGTGTTTTACCCCTTTAAGTGAGAACAGAGCTAGAAGCAGCAGCTGTATCCTTTAACAGCAGAACTTTAAAATGGGTTGGGTGTTTTCGTGTTTTCCCCCCCTTTTTCTCTGCCAACATTATTCTAGGAATGCTTTAATTCTCCATATGGCACGAAATATTTTCCTGAATATGCAGAGAAAATTCCTGGTGAATCCACACAGAAGCTTTCTGAAGTAGCAAAGGAATGCAGCATTTATCTCATTGGAGGTAACTTCCTACCTGTAGGGAATAATGGCCTGAATATTAAAAAATCTTACTGAGCACGACATGCAGGTGCACATCTTTCACCCCAGCTAATTGTGAGGCTGAGGTGGAAGGATAGCCTGAGCCTTGGAGTTTAAGGTCGGCTGGAGCAATGCAGCAAGACCCTGTCTCCAAAAACAAACAAAATACATCTGAATTGTGTTCCACATTTAAAGTGTGGAACACAATTCAGCCATTGAAAAGAATGAAGTAGATCTGTATTAGTAATGTGGAAAGATCTTTAAGACATACAATTAAGTAGAAAAAAAAAGTTCATCCTGGTATGAACAAAATATTCCTATTCAGAAGAATCCTCCACACAAGAAAACTGTATATTTTCATATGTAGTTTTTGTATATAAAAGTGTAGTAAATATCGGAGAAGGACATATACCAAACTAATAATGAGTATTTTCCCTGGAAGTGGAGTGGGAGTACAGGAGCAGGTATAAATATGGAAAGATAAATCATATTTGTGTATCTCTTATTATACTAATATAGGATTGGGAAAAATATTTTAATTCATAGAGGCCACATTCATAAACATAGCTTTATTTGTGTGATTTTAGAATAAATTTAAAAATATTCTGTTTGCCTAAATAAAAAATAAACACACCAAATAAAATTATTTCTGTATTATGATATATTAAAGCTTAGAAATGAATAAGAGGTATGGAAACAAAAGCAAAGCAAGAAGCAGAGATGGAACTGCATTTAGTGATTAAGAAACTTGTGACTTTATATTCTTTTGTTTGTTTGGCTTTTTGTGGGGAGGGGCAGAGTCTCACTATGTTACCCTCAGTAGAATGCTGTGGCGTCACAGCTCACAGGAACCTCAAACACTTGGGCTTAAGCCCTTCTCTTTCCTCAGCCTCCCAAGTAGCTGGGACTGCAGGTGTCCACCACAATGCCCGGCTATTTTTTGTTGTTGTTGCAGTTGTCATTGTTGTTTAGCTGGCCCAGGCCGGTTTCAAACCCTCCAGCCTCAGTGTATGTGGCCAATGCCGTAACCATTGTGCTATAGGCGCTGAGCCATGACTTTACATTCTTGAAGCCTTTGGGGATGTAGGTTTGTTGTAGGACCTGGGAAATTTAAGCTGAGCAATAGGAAATTTTTCATTAAGTGTTGCTCAAGATCATGGCTGAATTTCAGGAACCATTTGGTTATTTTTTAAACCTGCTTTTGCATCTGACCTAATTATATTTGGTCTACATTTTGGAGTTTATCTCTGGAAGATCATAGTCAAGAAGGAAAAAAAACATGATTACATAATCTGTAGAAGATAGTAAACTTTATTTTTGGACTCAAGTGACAAATTTATCAGGCCTTTACTGTTATCACGAAAGAATTGCTCTATTCCTTTTAAAATTCTTTTTCTTACTGATTTGTGTGCCTATGTATTTCTTCTCTCAATGAAAGGTTCCATCCCTGAAGAGGATGCTGGGAAATTATATAACACTTGTACTGTGTTTGGGCCTGATGGAACTTTACTAGTAAAGTACAGAAAGGTAAGTGGGGAATGTGGCATCTTAAATATTTGTTGTGAAGTCCCCTAGTCCCTATCTTTATATTGTATACATGTCAGACTTTTGATTGAATGGCAAAGGTCGGTATTCTTTTTTTTTTTTTTGAGATAGAGTCTCACTTTGTTGCCATTGGTAGAGTGTCATGGTCACAGCTCACAGCAACCTCAAACTCTTGGGCTCAAATGATTTTCTTGCCTCAGCCTCCCAAGCAGCTGGGACTACACCTGCCATAACATCTGGCTATTTTTTTATTGTTGTTGTCGTTGTTTAGCAGGCCCCAGCTGAGTTCAAACCCGCCAGCCCAGGTGTATGTGACTGGTGCCCTAACTACTAAGCTCCAGGTGCTGAGCTGGCTATTCTTTTTTTTTTTTCTTTTTTTTCGAGACAGAGTCTCCCTTTATCACCCTGGATAGAGTGTCATGGCATCATAGCTCACAGCAACCTCAAACTCTTCAGCTCAAGCGATCCTCATGCCTCAGCCTCCCAAGTAGCTAGGACTACAGGCATCCACTGCAATGTTTGGGTATTTTTAGAGATGGGGTCTCACTCTTGCTCAAGATGGTCCCCCAGCTTCTGAGCTCAGGCATTCCACCCACCTTGGCTTCCCAGAATGCTAGGGTTACAGGTGTGAGCCACCACACCCGGCAAAGGTGGCTATGCTTGACCATTCCATTTTTATATAAATTTTAGTCTCAGCCTGTCGATTTCTACAAAGAAACAATATAAATAATTTTTATTAGGATTTCATTGATAAGATAAAGACCAATTTAGGATGAGTTGACAACTTTAAAGTATTAAATGGATGCATATTTAGTATCGTTAAGTCTTCCTAATGAATTGATCCTTTTATCATTTTTCTTTTTGTAACATCCCTTGACATGAAGTCTATTTTATCTTTGCTGTCACTGTAGCCACTCCAGGCTTCTTAATGCTTACTTTGCCGGATATGTGATTTTCTATTCTCTGTTTTTAATCTATAAATGTTTATATATTTTACACTTTTTTCTTTATCTTGAAGAGGAAGGCAGGAAAGTCAGAGAAGAAGAGGTGACAGAAGTATAAGTGAGAGGAGGGAAGAAGAGAGAGAGACCTGGTTTTAATTTTTAGATGAGTTTCTTATACACAATGTATAGTTAGCTCTTTTCTCACTCATTCTAATAATCTGCTTTTTAACTGGAGTGGTTAGTCCTTTTATAGTTAATGTAATTTTTGATGTGGTTGGATTTAGGTGTATGGAGATTTTACTGTATTTTATTTTTTTCAACTCTTTTCTGCATTCTTATGGATTAATTGAATCTTTTTAGAATTCCATTTTAATGTATCTATTGTGTTTTTAGTTATACCCTTTGCTTTTTCTTTTCCACTTATTGCCCTGGGAATTTTAATATATATCCTTAACTTGTTATAAATGTACTTAGCTTTAGTATTATATCACTTCATGTGATTTTAAGAGCCTTACAGTGGTTTAGGTTTATTTCCTCTCCTCCTCCTATTTATGCTACAGCTATCATTTGCAGTCCTTGTATATATTTTATAAGTCCCACAAAACAATAATATTTAAATAGTCATATGTATCTTAAAGAAATTAAGAGGAAACAATCTATATTCTTACCCAAATATTTACCACTGCTAGCACTTTTGTTTCCCCTTTGCAGACCCCAGTTCTGTGGCATCTTTTCTTTTAGACAGAAGGGTCTCCTCTACCATTTTTCCAGTGAGGATCTGCTAGGTAGGATCCGTTAGAGTTTGTTCATTTTCTTTTTTTTTTTTTTTTTAAGTTTTTTTTTTTTTTTTTTTTTTGTGGGTGTAGGTGATCATGTCGTTTGCATACAGAGATAATTGTATTGTGCACGTACATTTTCTTTTTTCCTATATCTTCCTTTCTTTCCTTTTCTGTCTCATAGCTCACAGCAACCTCCAAGTCCTGGGCTTAGGCGATTCTCCTGCTTCGGTCTCCCGAGTAGCTGGGACTACAGGCACCCGCCACAACGGCCGGCTATCTGCCGAGGCGGGGCCTGAATCCGCCACCTTCGGCATATGGGTCCGGCGCCCTACTCCATGAGCCACAGGCGCCGCCCGAGTTTGTTCATTTTCAAAAGATGCTTTTGGTAGAATAGAATTCTGGGTTGACTTTTTTTCTGCTAGCCATTGTCTTTTAGCTTTTCTTTTTTTTTTTCCGAATGGGAAGTCAGTAGTAATTTGTGTTGTTCCTTTGGATATAATTTATTTTTCTCTTTTTCCTTTCAAGATGTTTTTGTAATATTTAGTTCTTAGTATTTTGACTCTGATGTTCCTAGATGTGGTTTTCTTTGTGTTTGTCTTGTATGGTGCTTCTTGAATCTATAAATTTAAATCTTTTGTTATATTTAGGAAATTTTTGTATGTTATTTTATTAAATATGATTGCTGTCCTACTGTCTTCTTATGGAACCCCAGTATATGTATACTGTGTTTTTTGATACTGTTCTGAGGTCATCAAGCACTGTTTTTTTGTTTTTCTAATATTTTTCTGTGGTTCTACAGATTAGATAATTTCTGTTGACCTCTCATGTTCATTGACTCTTCTGTCATCTCCAATTTCCTATAAGTTCATCCACTGAAATTTTTAAAACATTTACATATTGAATTTTTCATTTCTAAAATATCTTTCTATGTGATATTTTCTGTTTGTTTTATTCATTAAGAAAATAGTTTTTGTTTTTGAGACAGAGTCTCTATTGCCGAGTAGAGTGCCGCGATGTCATAGCTCACAGCAACCTCAGTTTCCTGGATTCTAACAATCCTCTTGCCTCAGCCTCTTAAGTAGCTGGGACTACAGGCACCTGCCACTATGCCCAGCTAATTTTTTCTGTTTTTAGTAGAGTTGGGGTCTCACTCTTGCTCAGGCTATATCAAATTCCTGAGCTCAAGCACTCTACCCGCCTCAGCCTCTCAAGAGTGCTAGGATTACAGGCGTGAGCCACCGTATCCAGCCAAGAACATATTTTTCTAACATATTTTTTATTTAGCTTAGTTTAATGGTAGCTTTAAAGTCTTTAGTAGTTTGTCACATCTGAGCTATATCAGAGTGTTCATTTAATTGCCTTTACTTTGGAGCTTGTGTCACATTTGTTTGTGTATCTAGTAATTTGGGACTGTATAATGGATTAGATGTTATATGGATTCTAAATTCTACTCTATTCCTCCAGAAAGTGCTGAGTATTTTTGTTGTAACAGGTGGTTAACTTGACTATACTCATATGCCAAACTCTTTATCTCCTCTGCAAGGTAGGCGGCAACTTCAGCTGCTCTGTTTTGTGTGAAGTTGTTTAGCCTTAGCTAGGCTGCTTGGTGGCTGCCCACTCATATTTAATTCAGTGGTCAGCCAAAATTGGACAGATTTTTTATGTGGAATTTAGGGCTCTCCTTCTGGGGCTGTCTCCTTTTTAAGATTTCCCCCTTCCTTCACTTTCCAGCTGCTTTGAGATTCACTGCTGTGGTTCTTCAAGCCAGTGTGATTATGGGTAGTTTTCACCACCATTAACAGTACCTGGGGCCTTTCTTAACAGCTGTAGGCAAATGGGAAACTCACTCAGTGCTAGTCCCTTCTTCCATGTGTTGCCTGCCCTCAGGTGTTGCCTGTTTGGGGTCCTTCCTTGCTGTAAGTAGTTGTGCCTTTTATTTTGTCCTGAGTTCATAATTTAACATGAGAGCAGGTCTGCTAGGAGCCCTCTGTCAGGGCAGGAAGAACAGCCAGCACTGGCCTATTACCCTGCTCTTTGCAGTGCATCTTTTCAGTATCGTGTTCTCCAGTCCATGGACGTACTCCATATGCTGACATTTATTAGGCTTTCTTTAATTTCTCTCAATTTATTTTTATAGTTTTTTGGATATAGTCTTATCATTTGTTAGATTTATTCCTCACTAGTGTTTTTTTTTCTTTTTATTTTCCATTTATTGCTTATATACAGAAGTAAAACATGTTTTTTTTTTTTTTTTTTTTGAGACAGAATCTCAAGCTGTCACCCTGGGTAGAGTGCTGCGGCATCACAGCTCACAGCAACCTCTAACTCCTGGGCTCAAGCGAGTCTCCTGCCCCCGCCTCTCAAGTAGCTAGGACTACAGGCGCCCGCCACAATGCTTGGCCATTTTTTGGTTGCAGCCGTCATTGTTGTTTGGCGGGCCCAGGCTGGATTCAAACCCGCCAGCTCAGGTGTACCTGGCTGGCGCCTTAGCTGCTTGAGCCACAGGTACTGAGCCATAAAATATGTTTTTGAAATGACCTGTATATAACAACCTTGCCAAACTCACTCATTAATTCTAATCATTTACCTGAAGAATTTTTTGTGTGTGTGATTAAATTTGTATATTATTTTTTCTTTCTTTTTTTTTTTTATAAGAAGTATTTATTTATTTATTTATTTATTTATTTTTGCAAGGTGAATGAATGTATCAATGAACGAACACAGTCACCTCCGGGGCAAAGTGAATGAATGCATCGATGAATGGACACAGTCCATTCATGGAATTGAGGCCCAGGAAATTCACATGAAACTGACTTTTTTAAAATTTTCTATTCACATAGTCACATCGTCTCAGAATAAGACAAATCTATGTTTTTCTTTCCATTCATTGTCCTTTTTTGCTCCCTTCTTTCCCTTGTGCTTTGTTGAGGATCTCTGACACAAGACTAAGTAGCAGGTATCTTTTGTCATGTTCACAGTCTCAGAGGAAAGGTTTTAGTATTAAACCATTAAGTATCATGTTTGTTTAGGTTTTGTACAGATACTCTGTATCCGATTTAAAAGTTCCTTTCTTAGGAGAGTTTTTCTGTTTTGTTTTTTAAATCAGAAATGGCTATAGAAGTTTACCAGATGGTCATTCTGTGTCTGTTGAGGCATAATCTATATGATTATGTGACTTTTATTCTTTATTAGAGTAGTAAATTTCATGGATTGATTTTCTAATGTTAAACCACATTTGCTTTCCTTGAATAAATCCAATTCAGAAGTGATGCATTATTCTTTAATTGCTGAATTTAATTGATAAAATTTTTACCTTTTTTAAATGCCCACCCATTCTTCACATCTCCTTCCAGTTTATCAGTTTGATTCTGAGTCTTCAATTGGCATTTATAGTGAGTAAGAAAGCAACACATAAATTACTCCCCACAAGAAACCTGGGTATTGATTTCCATACCACATAGATACAAGAGTTATAAAAACTATAGCATCATTTTTCCAGTTTCCTGCAGTAGAATTCACTTTGATAAGATGTCAGCCAGCTTATGGAGTGGATTATGAGCAGGTTGGGGGATGCTGTGTGTATGGTTGATCGTGGAGCACCTCCTATATCTATCTGCCCATGGGAAGATAACTGTCATTAATGTCATGAACTCTGCTGGAAAAGAGGTAACCATGTCAATTATTTGTGATGCAGATCCATCTATTCGACATTGATGTTCCTGGGAAAATTACATTTCAAGAATCTAAAACATTGAGTCCGGGTGATAGTTTCTCCACATTTGATACTCGTACGTACCAGATTCAGTTGGCTGCTCTAAGCAATCTCAGTAGAAGATGATCAGGTCTTCCTTCCTTCCTTTCCGTCTCTCCCCTTCTTTTTTCCTTCCCTTCCTTCCTCATCTTCCTTTCTTTCTGTGTCACTACTTGCTTCACAAAACCTGACTAAAAGACCAGAAGTGAGAAGGACAGTGGTCAGAGATCTGGGAAGTTCAGGCTTAATTGAGAACTAAGGATTTGACATGACTTTGCTCTTTGATTTGACATTGGCCTCCTACATGGTTTCAGAGTATACTTACTAGGCCATGATGGAATACCTCCCACCTATCTAAGAACACCTAGATAATAAGCATTTAATTGGAATGAATGTCTCATCTCTACTCTGCTGACACAAATGACAAGAAATTAAGTAGGAATAAGCTTATAACATGTCTCTACCTCAGGTCCTGTGTTAATTTATCCCTGGCAGCATTTCATGATCTTTAAGTCATGGATACTATTTCCTGCTATTCCCTGCTGTAGGACGCTGACTTTTCATTTGTATATTTTCTATTTGGAAACAGCTTACTGCAGAGTGGGTCTGGGCATCTGCTACGACATCCGGTTTGCAGAGCTTGCACAGATCTACGCACAGAAAGGTGAGGTAGCACAACAGTTGTGTTATGTAGGTCCTTGGAGTCTAGTCTCTATGCAGGGAAGGGAGAAGTTAGAAAGCCTAGAGAGAAGTCTTAATCTCTGCATTGTCAGCCCTTCACCCCCATGTGGCTGTGTGTGTATGGTTGGGTTTTTGGAGTTTGTAGCATAGTGTTCCATGTAGCTGAGGGAGGAGCTGTGCTTCTAAATGCCTCCTTATTCTTGAGTCTTACTCATGACTATGTTTGGAAAGAATCACTTGGAGACCAACAGAAATGAAGAAACGGTTTACACTCCCAGGGATTTCACCGCTTAGTAGTCCTAGACATAAGGTGTGGTAGCAGTGTAGTCTAAAGTCATATTTTGGTCCAGACAAGGAGAAGTGTGCTAGGATCTGGGAGCAGCATGAAACCAAAAGATGTGGGTTCTGGTTCTAACTCTCTCCCTTAATTGACACAGTACTTTGCTTAAATCATTTATCCTCTAGAGCAGTGTGGTTCTCAGTTTAATCATAGGAATAATATGAGGATTAAGGACAAAGGCCCTCGTTTAACCTCGGTATTGATTTGCATCCCACATACTAATATCCTTCTTAGACTGCTTGAAACTACTTCTGCTTCAAATGTCACTTAAAGTGGATGAAAGTGGTTTGATTGCCTGCCCACCACAAGGTGCAGGGTCATGGGCTCTGGGACCAATGATTGCTGTACAGCTTTGTCAGTATCAAGACAACTACTCTGCCCCTAATTTCAGATGAAAATAATGAAAAACATGGTGGTTGCAGAGAGAATTTGAATGACAAGTTGTCTGCTTTTGTCAAGTCATGTGTTGTGATTTTTGGTTATCACTGCCATTTTTCTTGTGTCTCTAAATTCTGAGCCATATCTAATGGTGCTAGCACTGTCTGACTTGGCTGACGTCTTTTTTATGCGTGGGAAGTTTTGAGTTTAGTCCCTGCTGGCTAAGGAACAAGAGACTAGTGTGGATGGGTATCTGCCTTCATCCACTGCTGTTTGGCTTGTCTCTCCCAAGGCTGCCAGCTGTTGGTATATCCTGCAGCTTTCAATCTGACCACTGGACCAGCCCACTGGGAGTTGCTTCAGCGAGGCCGGTAAGAAAAGAACCAAATGATATTCAAGTGTCTCTATGTTTTTTTGTGTGTAAAGATTTCCAGTTTAGTCTCAGTGCCCATAGGGCAGTGGTTATGGTGTTGGCCACATAAACCTCGAACCGAGCCTGGGTCAGCTAAACAACAATGACAACTGCAACAAAAAAATAGCTGGGTGTGGTGGCAGGCGCCTATAGTCCCAGCTACTTGGGAAGCTAAGGCAAGAGAATTTTGCTTAAGCCAACGAGTTTGAGGTTGCTATGAGCTGTGACGCCACGGCACTCTACTCAGGGAGGCACAATGAGACTCTGTCGAGGGAAAAAAAAAAAGATTTCCAATTTAGTGAAAGTACCAGGCTTCTCAATGGGGAATTCTGCGTCTGGCCCAAGATTCCTTGGTATCCAGTTAGAAAGGACAAATCTACCTTCTCAGAAGCTACAGCACCACACATGTGCCCTGTGAGTGACATTACACTGACAAGGCTACTCTGTTCTCTCTGCTACGTTGACTTGGTGTAGCCAGAGAAGTGGTTTTTTTCCTCTACTACAGATTGGCTTATGCCACAGCTTCTTAATAGCAGCACTGCTGACATATTGGACTAGGTACCACTTCACTGTGGGAGGCTCTCCTGTGCGTTGCAGGGTGGTTAGCAGCATCCCTGGCCTCTGCCTACTAGCAGCAGCCCTGAGTCATGGCAGACACTGGCAAAAACTGGTGGACAGAGTCACCCGGAGATGAGAACCACTGCCTTATGCAGTAAGATACTTTTTGAAGAGAAGGTTCCATGGCTTTGGCTTCCTTCCTATATCTGAGCCAACCTGTACTGTCTTGTTTTTTAATAGGATTGTCCCCTTGGGATAGAAAAATGTCACAGATCTAGAGTATATGATTTATCTCTTTTTTCTCCATTGACTATAGAGCTGTTGATAATCAGGTTTATGTGGCCACAGCCTCTCCTGCCCGGGATGACAAAGCCTCCTATGTTGCCTGGGGACATAGCACCGTTGTGAACCCTTGGTGAGTGACACTTGGTGGATAGGCTCGGTAGGAGCTTGAGAAACCACATGGACTGGTAGGTGGTCTGGTTCCTGAGCAGCCGAGCACCTACCTCCCTCCCATTTCCAGATATGTCCTGCCACATTCCTCCCTCTCTCTGTAAGAGAAGCTTCCACTTGAAAACTATATGAGAAAGAAGTTATCCTGTTCTTAATCAAGTCTATGGTTTTAGCCTTCTTCTGAGTTTCTAGGTGACCTTCTTTGTCAGTCAGACTTGTATCACATGGGAAAATGAGGCAGCCGTGACAGGCAAGTGGTTTTAGTAAAAAATCTTAATCTTTTGGTTAAAATTTAGGTTGACTTGCTATTCCTAAGGCCAGAATGAGTTAACAGGGAGAGGATTTTGTTCCCAGCTTGATGAGAAGAGCAGGGAGGATGGGCTTGCTCAGTAAGGGAAACTATGACCCCATCCTTATGAAAGGGTTAAGCATTTTATTACTCAGTGAAACCAGCCCATTAGTCTGCCCAGAGGCACATACTGTCATATGCTAACACATATACCTTGCAGTCTGTGTTTGTATAGTTCTCAGCTTGAATTCTCAGGGACTATCCTTTTTAAGCTTAGTTTATAGATAGTAGAATTGCATTCACCATCTGGATTCAAAGAGATAGAGGGGCTAGAACTGGGGTTTAGATCCCTGATTTTGCCTTTACAGCTTGGATTTATTCCACACCACTCTACATAAACACACACACACTTTCTATAGTTTCAGGATGAGTATGCCAGAAACAAGACTGAGAAAAGTTAACTATCACTGTGGAGTTCCTGGTTCTCTTGACTTTATAGGACATAGAGCTCAATGTGTGTGGTGGGGAGGCCTTGGAAAATGTGACTTGTGAGAGAATCTTACTGGTTCTCCTGACCATTACATTTAAGGGATATTTGAGGACTGGAAGGATTAAGTTGGCTGGAAAGTTTTCTTGAACTTGCTTCAAGTTCTATGGTCTGGTTGTTGCTACTTGGAATCTTGGCCTTTGCCTCTTGGGCAGCTTTGCTCCACTGATCCTGTGGACCTCCTGATCAAGTTGGCCGCTTCTGACACAGAGTAGTTGTGTATGATATATTTCTTCTCTGTGAAGGGTTGGGAGCCATCTGCTTATATTAACATTGGAGTGGGTCGCTGAGGTTAACATAGAGATTTTTGAAGGCAGGGCATATAGGGAAGATTTAAAAAGAGCAGAAAAGGATTCAATTACATGGGATTAATGGTAGCGGTTGTACCAAAATCTATTTGTGGCTATCTGGTAAATGGACCCTGTTAAGTCAGATAGTTTGGAGAACTTATATTTCTCTCTAGCTCTCTCCTGCTCTGCTGTTCCCTAGCGTGGGGGAGGGGCTCCTGCCACTTGTACTAGGACCCCACAGGCTGAAATCTTCCCTCAAATCTAAAACTGAAGTCCATTAATAATGGAGATCCCAGCCCAGCCTTCCCACCCTCAAATAGGGGAGCAGCCCAGCAGGTGTGAAGGGCAGATCTTCACTGCCTTATAAAGGGTCTCACAAAAATATACTCTGGAGGGCATGGAATGGAGCTTCCTGTTGATTGCAGATAACTCTAATCCCAGTTCTTTATAACCAGATAATTACCATTTCCTAGCAGTTTGCATCTTATAAAACATACTGCAGTTTTCTCACTAAGCCCTCATAGAGCTTGTATTTCCACTTGTAGATTAGAAGTAGATACTCAAAATGACTTTTTACAAGGTCATATAATTACTTAGATGATGAGAGGAATTTACACCTCTGTCTTGTTTTAAATCTCAGATTCTTTCCCCTTTGTCCTATGAGTTGGGGGGAAGAAAAACATAGGGATCTTGAATATCACTAAAATCAGTAAATCCATTTATTTTACCCTGTCTGTTTTTCAGGGGGGAGGTCCTCGCCAAAGCTGGCACAGAAGAAATAATCATGTATTCAGACATAGGTACGGTTTGCCCAGACAGTTTTTAGGTCTCTGGTGTCCCCGTTCGTTCTGAGGCCAGATTCCACAGCTGCGCAGTCCCTGTCGCTTGGAAAAGTTCCTTTATGCCCCTCATTTTTTCTTGCAGATATTCTAGGTCTGCTTCTCTGGCCAAGCCCTAGAGGCTGTAGCTCAGCTTGAGTTTTCTTGGCTTGGTTTGAAGTGATGCCAGTGCCATTGCCAGGCCATCCGCACATCTCGGCAAGGCCTGTGCTGGGATTCTGGTGGTTTTTACAGTCTGGGAAAAAGGTCTCTTTGGTTAGTGAGGTGTTACAAATAAGTAATACTGTACTTTTCTGTTTTTGCAGACCTGAAGAAGTTGGCTGAAATACGCCAGCAAATCCCCATTTTTAGACAGAAGCGATCAGACCTCTATGCAGTGGAGATGAAAAAGCCCTGAAGTTTGTATTTCCAACATGTCATGAAATAGGATGATATGATTCTGCAACATGATCAACTTCCCAATTCAAAAACAAATATATTTTATCACAGTTTATCATGACCTGATGTTTAATTTTTTAATGGAAAGCCTTTTTTTTGTAATTTCAGTCTGTTCCTTTCCAGGGAGCTCTCTGTTTGATGACGGAGCCTCAGCACAGTGACGAGACTAAGGACAGAGGGGCTAGGCCTGAAACTACTTCTGTATTTTAAGTTGCTTCAAAGCAGTTGGTAAAAGTATGAGATCTTGGTTTATTGATGGTTGGTTCACCTAACTTATGTCCTGGACCTCATACCTCATTTTCTGAAGTTGTAATCCATTATAGAGGATATGGTCTGGTACTGTTATTTTCCAAGCAATATATTAAATTTCTATTTTTGGTTCATGAGCAGCTATAAGACAAGGTGGTAGATACTTGGTGTTTGTCAGAGGAGGTGGCAGCCCCTTCCTTCCTAGCAGCTTTTCTGCTCAAATTTAAGAAGGAGCTAATCATTCAACCCCAAACCCTCCTGGTCATGGGGCAAACACTGGGCCAACAGTGAGCCCTATGGGAGAATGGCAGTGGTGGCATTTGGTGAAGGCAACTTAGTATCAATCTCTGCAAAAAAAATTTGTGAAATGTCTGAAAATCTTTTGCTTTTTTCCCTAGTAATGTTTTCTAGCACCATAGATAAGGAACCACTGAGCCTAGTATTTCTTAAGACTTTTTGGTCTCAAAATTATTTTGCACAATTAAAAATGAAGGACTGAGCTAGTATACGTATAGTGTACACATCTGTAGTCTTAGCCACTTGGGAGGCTGAGGCAGGATTGCCTAAGCCATACTGCAATATTCTCTCTCCATAAAAAGTAAAGATGTCAATTAGTTTTTGTTTATCTTTGTTATAGGTAATGGTGGGCTGGTAATTGTTTAGCTGATTTTACTAATTTTTTTTTTTTTTTTAATACAGACAGAGTCTTAGTTTATCACCCTTGGTAGAGTGCCGTGGCATCACACAGCTCACAGCAACCTCCATCTCCTGGACTTAGGTGATTCTCTTGCCTCAGCCTCCTGAGTAGCTGGGACTATAGGCGCCCGCCACAACGCCCAGCTATTTTTCTATTTTGCACTTCGGCCGAGGCTGGGTTTAAACCCGCCACCTTCAGTATATGGGGCTGGTGCCCTACTCGCTGAGTCACAGGCATCGCCCTGATTTTGCTAATTTTTGTAGCATACTTTACCATGGCTGAGTTCAGTTGATACCTGTGAACACGGAGTTGGGAATAGACATGCACAGTCAGCTCTTGTGAGCTGATGCAATTCTGCTTTAGCACACCACTGGTTTTAGATATCTATTTACCATACTGGAAAATAAAACAGAAAAATCCAAAACAAGTACCTGAGCATACATTCCATTAGTTATAAGAAATGCAGGCATCAGTGTCATTTAACTCTGGAAAACACCATTGTAGACTAAGAAGAGAATTGAAAAGAATAATGTCTTTTAAAATTTTTAAATTTATAATTGGCATAACCATTGACTTTTTAAAAAAATTATGCAATAGTTTGTTAAAACTTGACACGTATATAGCCACAAGCCATTGTAATCAAGATAATAAACATATTTACCCCTCCAAGTTTCCTTGTGCTTTTATAATTCCTCTGGCTGCTACTATCCTCACTGATAAGCTTTATCACTACAGATTAGTTTGTGTTTTCTAGATTATATAAAAATGGAATCAAGCCAGATGTGCTTT
Source organism: Arctocebus calabarensis (assembly GCA_963573935.1). Taxonomy (NCBI): domain Eukaryota; kingdom Metazoa; phylum Chordata; class Mammalia; order Primates; family Lorisidae; genus Arctocebus; species Arctocebus calabarensis. The sequence goes on from CAUYON010092352.1 coordinate 26,099, forward strand.
TTCCTAGTATATGTTCTTTCACTATAATTATTTGGAGATTTATATGTGTATGTTCCAGCAATTCACTCCTTTTTTGAGTAGTATTCCACTGTATGGATATACCACAATTTGTTTATCCATTTACCTGCTGGTGGACAATTAGGCTAGGTTTGGGCCATTGCCAAAAGAGCAGCCTCACAGATTTCTTTTAAAGGATATTAGGAACTTTTAAGTAATCCTAGAGTGTACACTTTGAGGAACCACTGGTTCGTATCCTTGTAGGCCCACAGAAAAATTGTTATACTTTGTTTTAGGTCCTTAATATGAAATATCCAATTTTAAATCAAAACCATGGTTTATTGTGTCTTAATCATCAGTACAACAAATGTATGTGCCTAAACCATCAAAACAGTTTAAGCTTGGAGAGCCAGTGGCAATGAAATCATAAAAGGTGTTTTTCCACAGCTTGTTCAGAATTGATTATTTTTCCTTGCAAGAAGTGGTCCAAAAGCCTAGAAGTAATAATCACTTGGGTACAAGGTCTGGTGAATATGGTGGAAAACAGTATACATGTCCAGATTCTAGAGTTTAAGCACCATTGTTTGTGCAACATATGGTTAAGCACTGTCCTTTTTTGTTTTTGTTTTTTGTAGTTCGGCCAAGGCCAGGTTTGAACTGGCCACCCTCGGTATATTGGGCCGGCACCCTACTAGCTGAGCCACGGGTGCCACGTGGTCAAGCACTGTCTTGTAAAAGGATTGGCCAGTTTGTATGGACCAATCTTGGCTGCTTAATCACAAGCATCCTCATCATTTTATCCAGTTGACTACACTAGAATCTGAGTGATTGACATGCAGCTGTAGTGTTTACCAGTGCTGGACCACCAAACTGACACCATTAGCTTTTTATGATGAATATTTGCTTTTTGACTGTGATTGGGTATTTAATCTTTAACCATTGTGCCAAATGCTTTCAATTGTCAAAAATAATCCATTTTTCATTGGTTTTACATTTATATTGTAACAACAAAGAAAGGGAAGCTTCAAGATTTTCTCTTCTGCCATTTAATTTATGCAGAACCCATCTATACAGCTCCTTTACCTTGCTGATTTGTTTCAGATGTTCCAATATTGCTGGAATAGTGACACCAAACCTTGCTAATTGGCACATAGTTTGAGATGGATTTGCTTCCACTTCAGCCTTCAGCTCATTAACAATCCACCTTGGTCTTAAGTCACCCACATGGCTTATTTTCAAAATTAAATGGGAACTTCTCAAATTATCAATGTACTATGTGTTCATTTCCAACCCATTCACTGATATTTTGAGCTGTCTGTGCTGCACTGCAACTTGTATTTGAAAATAACATGAATTTCTGGCCTATCCATGGTTTCACAAAAATTGCTTTAAATACAAGCCAAAACATGCATTTGAAAGAACAAGGAGGTACTTTCCCAGTAAAAACAAATAAAATCCCTCAATTGGTGTGAAAGTGAAAGGTCAGAGATAGCCACTGTCAAATTAATACTTAAGGAAATCTGACATTTCGTACTTAATAACGCAAGTTGTAATTTTAGTGTTGAAATCATTTCTAAGGAACAGAAAAAACTTGCAGTAAAGCCTGTACCTGAAAGGATGAAAGGAAGATCTGGTTGACGTGGATCCTAGGAGACCTCCCCTCTTGGATTTCCTCTTACTACCCTAAGAAATCCCTAAGAATTTCCCCCAAAGAGCTGCTTGGAATAGTTTCAAAGAGTAGACAAGACATCCTAGCTATCTTGATGCTACAGAGGCAGAGGAACTTTACCTTGATGCGGTATTCCTATGACAGATAAGGGAGATGGATGCTAAAGTTTTTATTTCATTAAATGAATTGTCTTCATGTCCTTTTAGTGTTTTATCAGGTGATCTTGCCTTCAGGTACACTCAAAAACTATGAAAAGAAATGAAGCATCTCCTATAATTAGTACACAACATTTTATTCATAGGCAGTGTGTGGTAAGAAAGTGGTATGAGATCAAAATGAACATTGGATTCTCCACTTGGAGGGGAAGAACACTAATCTAAGGCCATGAATAAGATATGATTAACTGCCACCTCCCCTGTACTCCCTGTACTTCTAATTAACTACACAATGATAGTTTGGGTTTGTTTTCAATTGCTTTGAAGACTGTGATCCAGTTGTGACTTACTCTTGGAGTTTAGGTAAGGCAACACATTTAGCTAGTGTAAGTGAATCCCTCACAGGGAAGATGACCTACCTATGCTCAAATATGTCAGGATGTACAGTCATAAAAGCACTGCTTGATTGAACCTAGCTATTTGCAGCTCAGAGCTAGCAGATTAGGGTGGTGCCTTAGTCGGAAATGAATAAATTCATGACATTATAGTATTTTAAATGAACAAATAGTAGATACACGATGACGATTATCAAGTATGGTAGAGATAACTTCAGGTATGCTTTTTGTGGTTGAGAACCATGATCAAACTTACTGGTGAAACCAGTTTGAAGATAAACTTATCCACAGGGCACAGGTTGCCCTGCGAGTATGGCTAAGAATAAGAACGAAGTCAGCTAGGTCTCCTAGCTCTCTGTGGGGCCTTATCCCACTAGGGAGAAATTTTACCATTCAAACCAACCAACTTATTTTGCTTTGTATATTAACACGTCCAGTATGTCCCTATTTTCAAAGTTAGTTTGAGCCCACAAGAGAGTGACTATGAATTTACCCAATACCATAATAAATGAATAAACTGCCTATCTTTCTATTTAAAGAATAGATAGAAAAGCTTGAATGTAATGTTTATTTGGTGAATTTACATGTGAGGTCATTTACAAAAGAAAAGATACAGACAGATGCAGCTTTCAGTGCAGTTTCAAATATTTTCACAATAGGCAATAGTCCGTGAAAATTTGGAATGATAGTACTGAATGGCACATGCTTCTGTTTCCTTTGTGTTTTCCTACCCAAACCCAAAGGGAATGAAGGGAGAAGAGTAGAAGATAGGTCAATATTAATGTGAGTACAGCCATGCAAATAAAAACCTTTTTTTAAGTCAAAGGACAGTCAGCGATGTAGAACATTCTATATTAAGGGGCTATCATAATTGGTGCATAATTTAAGAACAAAATGCTGAACTCTCAAATTTTCTATCATCCAAATTACAGTAGGACCTCTGTAAGGTGACCACCCAAGGGACTGTAACAAGCTGGTAAACATACAGAGGTGGTCAACCTAAGGAACTAGGGCTGCTGTACTGATATGTACCTGTGGTGCATATCCTATATGAAAATTAAGTCAACTTAAGGAGGTGGTCAATTATGGAAGTTCTACTGTATCTCGAATTATGTTAACTGCTCCTACTAATAGAGGCCTCGATATTTTCCAAATATTTACTTTGAAAGAGAGTCATTTAGATTCTAAAAAAGAGCATTTATAGAGAAAATTTTTTTGGTTTCAGCAGGATAAAGCACTCCTTTACCTACAACAATGTAAACTATCATTTTATTTCATTTCCAGAAAAGTATAACTGAAAGTTTACTTTTTTAAAAAGGAGTATCCTCTTTTGTTATATTAAGTCTTAAACTTCTCCCCATCTTTGAATATCTCAAAATTAGATACCCCTTAAGAATACTACCCTTTCCCCACCAGAAAAATCCAGCATGTAAGCACAATGATGGTCTATAAAAGTGACACCTGGAAATAAGTCTTAAAGTTATTTCAAAATAATGAGGTGGAATATAGATAAAATAAACAAAACCAAACAAAAACCTGTTGTCCGTATCCCTAGTGAAGACCTGGACATGAGCAATTAGTCCTGAGAGATCAAGGTTAGTTCAGCACTAAAAAGCACTCTGCGTGTCTCCATCATCCTGGAAATTACTGGCTCAAAATTCCTTAAGCACACGTAGCCATATTTGAAGCACTAAACTTGTTGTATCAGGAAATGCTATGCTCTGGATTTAAGACTTACATCCTTTTTGAACCTTTCGCCACATTTTCTTCATTAGAAAATTTAAATACTCCCATATTAACACATCTTTTTGGGGGGGGTTATACATACAAGCAACCTATACTCTCTTTAAAAAGTACACTATTAAATAGCAGTACTTATTACAGAACATAGTCATAGACAATTAATTATAAACATTTCTGTTTCATCTTACCTCTTTTCTGGGTCTACTCCCCCATCACTACTCAGTCTTCCAGTATGTATATCAATCAGAATATTTTACTTCAGCGTAATTTACTGGATGAAAATCAGCTGTTGTGGATTTGAAGAATGATGTCCATTATCCATTAGAGTCGAAGTAAGCCAAGAGGATTAATAGTTACCACTAAGTTTCTAAGGTTTTGCAGAATCAGAGGCATTGTGCATGCTGACAATGGTTTAAAGGCTCTCTCAATTTTACTTTAATCCCCATTTAAGCGGTTTCCTTCAAAAAATCAACTGAAACAGACTGAATACAAAAGACATCTATTTTACAGCACTTACTATGTTAATTTAAAAACAAACATGCTGTAAAATACTCATATTATACATACATATATATGAAGACAAAATCATCCAGAACATAATCAACCCCCCACCCCCCATTAAAAAAAACAAATCAACAAATCAAAGTTTTTATTTGCATGGCCAATTATCATTTGTACTCTTTGCAACTTTATTTTAATATCCCTTTAATATGTTCTAAGCTTTTGTTGCACAGGGAATAAAAGCTGCATGACTGCAAACTTCCTTCAACAGCCACACCCACAACACCTAAACATGAAACAGATGTAACGAATGACAATACCACAAACGGAAATACTAAGTTCCACCAATCAACATGGTTCATGACAGTGTCTTTAGGGTTCAGCTGAAGAGGGGGTAAACTTCTTTTAAAAATAGGATCAGTCTCCTTTCCTCCTGTTTTATAATGTTGGTGGTTTTAATCCATATTTCTTTGCAACTTCTGTCTGAGCATGGGCAGCATCACAAAGTGAATACAGATGGGCCATCTCCATTTCCGATTTGGCCAGGTTAATAGCTTTGTTGAACATGTCAATGGCTTTCTCCATGTTTCCTCTAAAAGAACAAATTTTTAAAAGTCTCAGATTTAACAAGAATTTCATTATAACCAACCAAGTTTGTAAGTGATGCTACATAAAGTCTAGCTACTAAGTTTCGATGATGATTCCATTAAAATGCATCTTTGATAATGAACAGAAGGCTTAGCACATTAACATACTCAACAAATGTCAGCTACTAATATAAGTACCATGTGCTTAAATCATACCTCTTGTATTCTTTGTTTATAGATAAGCTCTATTTCAAATCATAATTCTGTCTGATTCCTAAATTCTCCGTGTTTCTACTATAACTTAAAGCTTTAGAAAGCAGTGACATGGCCTCAGAGGACACTAATGGTGTTTAAGGGCTTCACTTCACAGATCTGCATGAATTCACTTTCTTGTTGCCCCATCTCTTACCACCACACCCCAACTCCATGCACCAAGGTCTGAGTTCCTTGACTGTGTACTCAAACCTTAGTATACATAATACCCAGATTATTTATTGCCTCTGCCTAATACTGGTCAAATCCTCACCTTTCTAAGGCCCAGTTCAAATAAAATATCCTCATGAAAAATATTTTCTCCTTCTCTCTCCAGGGGAATTAGCTGTCCTATCTCCAGTATTCCCACAGAGCTACTGACATTCTATACATAGTCAAATGAGTACACATTTGTTTACAACACAGTCTTATAAGATCCATGATGAACATCTTAATTCCCAAAACCTAGTACAATGGCTGATAATTACCATCTGCTTTAGTAAATAAATGAATATGCTTAGTCAATAAAATATAATTTACCTCTTATGGTCTAAGTGTGGCTAAGTTTTATATAGTTACCAAGAACAAACTATGTTACATAACTTAGTGTTAGCTATGTATATATACATATATGTATGTAATCCTACAACAAATATTTGTTAAGTCCTTAATATATTTATGCCAGTTAGACTCCGAGAAGTAAGAGTTACCTATATTTAACCTCCTACACCATACGGCTATATGAAAGACTTAGTTTAAAAAAATTTTGTCAAGTGTTCATGTTCAAATATTATCTCAACAGCTGGTAGGTCTGTTAAGTTGTTGAATCTGCAATTTCATTCATTCCTTCTCATTCATTTATTTTAATTATAAGGCAAGATTTGGAAAGGTTTCCTCAAAGTATAATTAATACAAAACAATTACATCAAACCCCTAAATTTAGGGTCCTTCAACCCAGGATCTACAGATGCCTTAAAAGTGAAGTGTTTTTATCTGTGTGTTATTCTAACAAGAATCCACAGCATTACTCAGAAAAGGTAAAGAACTACTACCCTTTCCTAGTCTAGTATGAGAATAGCTTATTCATATCAACCAATAGGAATTAAGAAATAATATTTACAAGCAACTGTCAGTATAGAATGGTTCAAAAGAGCCACAAACTTTTTCATCAGCCTTTATATATTCTGTCTACTCTAGAGCAGGGAGAGGACCACAGGAGAGGCTGAATGACAGGAAAAGAAAAAAACCTCTGCTGGCTGCTGACAAGTCATGGTGACAAGATCGGTCATTTGGCATCAGGGAAATAAGGGCTCAAATCCTGTCTTCTCTACTGGCTCACTGTGCAACCTTATTAACCTAACAAGTCTGGACATGAATTAAGCTGGGAGTTATGTAATCTCCACCTTTATAAAGATAGGGGTTAAAAATTAAAAAAGATAGGGTAAGGATCAATTGGAATAGTATATAGAAAACACTTGAAGTTCAGTTCAGTACCTGGCCTAGAGTAGGTACTCAAATGGACAGCAATACCAATACTAAGACGGTATAATAAATCCCATGCATAAACAGTTGTCACCCGTTAATGATGGATCTTACTGGAACTCTGGATAAATATTTACACAAATAAGAAATTATGCAAAGTCAGAATTGCAAAAAAATCTTCTTTTCCAGTCCTAATTTGAAAGAAAACTCAGGTGCTCAAAGATGCTGCTGCAACTTGCTTAGTTATTTGGGTGGCCCCTTGTGGCTGGATCTAGATCTTTTGGCAACATAGCTACCAATCCTTATGTCACTGCCTAAGAATATTATAGGTGTATTTTTCCAGTACTGTTTCCTAAAAGTATGACTTTTACTTTGGAAAAATAATGAAACAAGGTCAAAGTTGTATAGTTTTGAGTGAAGCTTGCATCAAGAGACATAATAGACTTTAAAAATTTCATAGATACTGACAATAACATGTATGCAAAGAGGAAAAGATAAAATATCTACAGAGTTGCCATATATTTCCTAAGAACAGACTCTAGAAGTTACCTTTGTACTTCAATAGTTCCCATGGTTTCATATGCAAAATCACATTTATTATCAATTTCAATAGCCTTGCTAATCAGTTCCAAACCTTTATCCAGATCTTGCTTCCACTGAAGTTGAAGTAAACTGCAAATGCAAAATGATAGTTAGATGTGACTATGGCCCAGTTAACAGGAATGTTTAAGTGTATGACTCAATTTCTGCTCAGTGAGTTAATAATTTAACTTTCAAGGACAAACAAAAAGTAAAGCAGTGTATAATCAGCATCAAATTGTTCTTTTTTCCTCAACTATATTGCTCTTGCAGTCTTTGTATCTTTTACTTTATATAAATTTAAGTGAAATTTCTTATCATAGTTTAAGTATACAAGGACAGGAAAAACGTAGATGTGTTTTCTATTTAGATATAAGCAATATTTGTTGTTGTTGTTGTTGTTACAGTTTTTAGCTGAAGCTGGGTCTGAACCCTTCACCGCCGGTATAAGGCGCCCTACTCCTTGAGCCACAGCCGTCACCTGATATAAGCAGTATTTAACAGGATGTTCAGAAATGAAATTAAAACACTTAAAGTGAAAATAGTACCACTACCAATTTTTATATAAAATTTAAGAAACAGCATCTACAAGTATTAAGAAATTTTGTCAATTAACTTCTTTCCCACAGTTGCCTTCCTCAGTGGTCAAAAGAAATCTATTTTATTAGTATATAAGAAATTTAGTATCTTACTGGAACATACAGAACCACAAAAATACATACCCTTTATGAACATATGTTGTGGCATTATCTGGTTCCAAATCAATACATTTATCATACATTTCATCAGCCTTACCAAATTGTTGTTGATCTGTCAATGCCTATGTGAGGAGATACTTCAGTTATATTAAGGTAACTGTCAACCTAAGCATTTAAAAGTATACTGCTTATTAATTATTAAATTTCAACTCATTTATTCATTAATTACCTAATTATCACATTAGGGAGGTACAAACAAACTTAAATTTTACAACTTAAGTAATGGGATTTTAAGGTGGCATTATTACAAATATGTAAGTTTAACTATCTCCACTTTACAGCAAGTGGTTAATTAATATACAATGACAGATAAGCTGGCAAACTGTAGAATATAGAAAAATCTCACTATCAATGAAAGTTCCAACATACCATTCTCATAGGTACACTCATGTCACTCAATGATTTATCATAATACATCCTAAGGGAATTCTTCTAAAGGCAATACCCATTTGGAGGGCTAAGTGATGGTATATGTGTTAACTGTTACCAGAGTCATCCCTTAAAAATTACTGATTCAAAAAACAAGCATCTATAGTCATCTATTTTAAGGCAAATCCCCATGGCTGAAATGGAAAACATGGTTCTGTGGATACTAGGTCATGCTCAAACAGTAATTCTCAGAGCTGGCCAGTATCTATGTCCAAGCTGTGAGAATTACAAAAAAAAGTTACACTATATAACTCACTCTATTTATGTACTCTATGTATATGAAAGAGGGACAAAAGAACAGAAATTTCAGCGTAAACAGACTGTAATAATGCTAACGCTAAGAGAAGACAGTTCATATAACCAAATCTATCTTGCAGGCAGTAGGGAAATGTGCAATTAAGAAAGCTCTGCCGAAGAATTATTCCTAATACTGTTTTCTTTCTCTCTTTTTTTTTTTAATTGTTGGGGATTGAGAGTACACAGAAGCAGGTTACATTGATTAAGCGCTTTTGTTAGATAAGGACCCTTTTATATTTGTGTCCTGCCCTCAAAAGGTGAACTCTATCCCTTGACCACCCCCCCATACTGTTTTCTTCAACAGGGGACTTTGCTCTCTTACTGTACCTCCCAAAAAATCCACTTCCATTATTCCATGACAATGATGACGATGGTACTGTCACTTTCCAGTTTCTCATTAATTAAGTATTAGGCACAAACTCAAGTGTACTTATTCAATACAAATGTCATATGATTAAAATGTGCATTTATTTTAATTTTTATACATTCTATAAAATTTCATATAGTGCATGCTTTTATAATAATTAGTGTACAGAAGCAACCAACGTCTCATTTTTATTAACAACAGCCTGTCTAGGAATTGTAAAGGACAAAGATCGAATAGATAAAATTACTTCAAACTGAGGCTAGTGAACTCCTGGGTTATGCTTCATATACCAGAATTTTAATCCCAAATGATGTTGTGATAGTCAAAGATTTACCTTTAAAAAATAGAACCAATACAAATCATTATCCTCATGGTTCCTTCCTCAATAAACCCTCAAAGTCCTTGTGAATTTTTTTTATGATCTAAAGATAGCATGAAGGTATCAAAAACAAAATAAGCAACCTTATGAATGGTTTAGAGAGAGGAGTGGTAATTTTCTGAGACAAAGCCTCAAGGTGTCACCCTGGGTAGAGTTCTGTGGCATCACAGCTCCCAGCAACCTCCAAATTCTGGGCTCAAGTGATTCTCCTGCCTCCGCCTCCCAAGTAGCTAGGACTACAGGTGCCCACCACAACGTCTGGCTATTTTTTTGGTTGCAGCCGTCATTGTTGTTTGGTGGGCCCAGGCTGGATTCGAACCCACCAGCTCAGGTGTATGTGGCTGACGCCTTAGCCGCTTGAGCCACAGGCGCTGAGCCAGGAGTGGTAATTTTTTAAAGTGATTTCTATTTCTGTGATTTTGTAGGGGGAGAAAACCCAACATCCCTTTTGCAATAAAAAGATAAAACAGAAAAAATATCTAAGTATAGACATCACTGGTTTATGTAGATACCAAAAGTAACTTTCAACTTAAAAGGCTAATAGAAAACAGTTATTCAGAAATCATTTCTATAAAAGGAAGACATGTACCTGGTGGCTGTAATTATTTTCATATAAATGGATAATTTAAAATTAATAAATTTTCAAGAATTTCAGACTAGAATCAAAAAGTTAAAATAATTCAAATTTAAATGCTATTTCCATAGTTTCATTCCCAAATCAAGAAAACTTCCAGAATTGTAGATAAAGCAAAGGGAAATAAAATAAGCTGTCGTAGCCTATCTAACTACGGCATTAGGAAGTTGAAAACCACTGATTTAAAAGGACAGTGACATCGTCCTTGCCAAATTGCATACAGTAAATTTCTCCAGGGTAATTACTTTTTGTAAAACCAATCCAAATGAGAACATGAGGGAAATTCTCACCTTAAGCTTTACCACATTACAAATTTAGTGGCAGGATTACAAATTATACAATAAAAGAGCCTCTGTTGAAGTGGTTCAGAACCATCCTAGGGGCCATTAAAATCTAAAGCAGGAATAAAACCAACTGTTTCCACTGAAGCTGCAACCAGGGTGGCACTGTTTTCTGATTTCCTTACTGAGATTCTTCTTCAAGAAAAAAAAAAAACTGAAAAATCACACTTACCTGGGCATACAGTGCATAACCTTCAGCGCACCTTGGAAACTTCTTTATAACCTCTTCAAAACCTTTCATAGCTGATTGGATTTGCGAAGAATTGTTTCCTGTATATGCCTGGCGATACTATTTAAAAAAAATTAAAATGGGCCTGCTAACATATTATTAAAAACACACAAAATTACAAGAATATTTCAGAAAAGCAGATTTGTTAACATAATTTGCTGCATCCAAAACTATTCCAAGGAAATATCTCCTCAGCAGCGATCCAAAGGGTAGATATAACTAGGACTTCATGGCCCCCACATAATTTCAAGATGTTCAATATTCTAGAAAAGCATCAACTACCCTCTAAGAATAAAAGTGGGAGAATTTTAAATTTAATACAATTTTTATCACTTTTTTCATCTATAATATATATATTTTTTGAGACAGAGCCTCAAGCTGTCACCCTGGACAGAGTGCTATGGCATCACATCTCACAGCAACCTCCAATTCCTGGGCTCAAGCGAGTCTCTTGCCTCTGCCTCCCAAGTAGCTGGAACTACAGGTGCCCGCCACAATGCCCAGCCATTTTTTGGTGGCAGCTGTCGTTGTTTGGCGGGCCCGGGCTGAATTCGAACCCGCCAGCTCAGGTGTACATGGCTGGCGCCTTAGCCCGTTGAGCCACAGGTGCCCAGCCTTCATCTATAATATAGATGTGGTTATGTCAGTGATCTAATTTCTTTCTTTAAGAGGAAAATTCTTTTAGGACTCCAGCTCTAGGACTAATTGGAAGTATCTCACTTTAACCAGAAATGGACTTTTCTTTTTTTTTTAACCTTTTAAGCTTTGTGTTTTTTTAATATTAAGAAATAGCTCCAGAAAGCAGTTACATGATGTCATGACTGCAGATTATTTCCTCAAAATGTTTTTGCTCTTTATACTGGTTTATGGTAGAGAAACAAGGAGACCAGCTCTGTTTAGAGGAGCATAAAATCAGGGACAAACATCTATCAAGATGAAATCAAACAAACATACAGAGAAAAACAGGAGTTGTATCAATCAGCATATAAGCTTACTAACATTTCCCCCTCTCTAGTCATCCTTTGTGGGGAAAAATATATATCTTTGTAGACAATGATATACTCATCTTTGTTGACACTGGGAAATGAGAGCGCTGTCTAGAAAAATACAAAAAGAAAGCAGTACCTACCAATGCAAAACATTTCTGAGCTTGTGCCAGAGCAGACTCAGGTCTTAACCTAATACATTCATCAAAATCTGCCACTGCTTCTTCAACTTGATCAAGCAGAATTTTCAGCTAAGAAAAAAAAACATAAATAAATACAATTCAAAATAATAGGTATCAGTTAAGTATGTACTGTGTCTCCTCTCTATTATCATGTTCAGCATAATGTCAGCATTCACTATAGAATTACTTTGTAGAAATAGTGAACTACAAAGTCTGTAATTTTAAAGAAAAGATTCTAAACTTTAATTAGTCTCCAATTTTTTTAAAAAAGGACTATAAACCCACCATTTCTGCACTGAAATTTTGATCACTACTAGGCAAGAAACCCCTTCTTCCAGGGAACTAAACATTTCTGTGCTTTCTAATTTCAAAGCAGGTTAGATACCAGATAATTACCTTTCAAATTAATCTTTAGACACTGCCAGTAAGGATCAAAATGTCACAAATTTTAAGAGGTTACTGCAACACTTCCTAATACAGTTCAAAAAGAAATATAGGGAGAGCAGAGAAAGAATGAATGAGGGAGGGGTGGGGAAAGGAAGAGCAGAGAAGGAGTCTTGGTGTGTGCCACACCTTTTGGGGGCAAAACATGATTGTAAGAGGAATTTATCTAACAAATGCAACCAGTGTAACCTGGCTTCTTGTATCCTCAATGAATCCCCAACAATAACGAAAAAGAAAAAAAAAGAAATATGGTCATGTGCTGCATAATGATGTTTCAATCAATGTTGATTGCATTTGTAGTGCTCTGAATGGTGTTTTCCTATGTTTCAATATGTTCATATACACAAATACTCACCATTGTGTTACAAATGCCACAATGTTCAACCCAGTAACATGCTATATAGGTTTGTAGTGGCTATATCACCTCGAATTATGTAAGTCAACTCTATGATATTTGCACAATGAAATGCTTAAAACTTCATTTCTTTTTTCTTTTCTTTTAAATAGCAATGAGGTCTTGTTCCTGCTCAGTCTGGTCTTGAATTCCTCAGCTCAAGTAATCCTCCAACCTTGGCCTCTGAGAGTGCTAGGATTACAGGTATAAGCCACTGTGCCTGACCCTGAAAAATGCATTTCTTAGGATATGTTACCATATTAGTTAAAATTCTCCATCAGAAAAAACATAGTTTTTTCTATAATGGATAGCCCATACTTTTTACCATAATACATTCGAAGAAGCCATGGTAAGTAGATTATAAAGCCATGTTTTTCCCACGTGAGACTGTATTGAGAACTGTGTTCTTCAATATATATTTTTAGTAAAAAACTAATATGCCTGTTACAAAATTTCAAGAGATATTTTTGTATTATTTGAGCAGTTCAAGCTATTTCCTTATAGCAAGAAGCCCACAGAAATCATCCTGTTGATTCTGGCATTAACTCAAAATACTTACTAAATGTTATTAATGTTTTACTCACTGAAAATCTATGAACACAGGAAAAACAAACTCGAATTGGCAAGCCAACATTGTTTGCCTTCCTTTTTTCTTTTTTCCTAAGTAAATACACAAACTATAGAGACAAATGTTCAAGACAGAACTAAATGAAGGCCAATCCAAACGTAAACCAGCGATACTGTGTTCACAACTATCAGAAAGGATGTTAAGAACTCTCAAAAGTGCTATCAAGTGGCTGTCTGAAGCCCAGAACGCTAGGTAAGGAAACAGATTTACCTGTCCTCGATGGTGATAAACATCTGCATTCTGAGGATCAATGTCAGCAGCCATGTTAAAATCCTGAGTGGACAGCAAAGGCTGCTGCTGCTGCATGTACATGCTGCCTCTTTTGATGAGGGCATTTGCTCGAAGCTATAGACCAAAAATGAGAAAAGGTTCTTTTTTTTTTTTCAGTGTTTTACAACTTAGTTTTTTAAAATAATTGCTTCCTAATATAATCTACATACCATAAAGCTTGCCCTTTTAAAGTATGCATGTTGATCTTTTTTAGTATATTCACTTCAATTTGTGCATTGATCGCCTCTAATTACAGAATAGTTTCATAACCCCAAAAGAAACCCCACACATGCAAACCACCACCCCATTCCCACCTCTTTCTCCTCCCTGTCCAGCCCCTAGAAACCAATCTACTTTCTTTCTGTGGATATTCTAGTTGTTTCATATAAATGGAGTCATATATTATATAACCTTTTGTGTCCGGCTTCTTTTGCTTACAATAATGTTTTCAAGGTTCATCTATTTCATAGCATGAATAAGTACTTCATTCATTTTTATGGCTGAATAATATTCCATTGCATATATATCACATTTAATTTACCCATTCATCAGTTGATAAGCACTTTGTTTGCTTCCACTTTTTGGCTATCATAAATAATGCTACTATGAACATTCATGTACAAGTCTGTGTGTTACCAAATGTACTCAATTCTCTTGGGTAGATATGCGGGAGTATAGCTGGATCATATATAACCTTTTTTTTTTTTTTAAAGACAGAGCCTCACTTTGTTGCCCTCAGTAGAGTGCAATGGCATCACAGCACACAGCAACCTCTAGCTCTTGGGCTTAGGCGATTCTCTTGCCTCAGCCTCCCGAGTAGCTTGGACTACAGGAGCACGCCACAACGCCCTGCTATTTTTCTGTTGCAGTTTGGCTGGGGCTGGGTTTGAACCTGCCACCCCAGGCATATGGGAACGGCACCCTACTCTTGAGCCACAGGCGCCACTTGGATCATACAGTAACTTTACATTTAACATTTTAAGGAACTGCCAAACTAATTTCCAAAGGGAATTTATCATTTTACATTCTTACCAGTGATGTATGAGGGTTTCAATTTCTTCACATCCTGAAAAAAACACTTAGTGTCCACGTGTTTGATTTTAGCCTTATTGCCTATCTTTTTGATTTACAGCCATCCTACTGGGTGTAATAATTATGGTTTTGATTTGCATTTACCTAACGGCTAATGATACTGAGCACCTTTTCATGTTATTATAAGTCATCAGTATATATATTCTATAAAGAAATGTCTATTCAGATCCTTTGCCCATTTTTAAATAGTTTGTCTTTTTGTTGTGGAGTTCTAAGAGTTCTTTATTCTAGATACAATCCCCTTATCAAATAAATGATTGTGAATTTTTTATTTGCAAATTTTTAATCACAAATTAATTTGTATGATGTGTCTCTTTTTTTGGTCAAGATAGTCTCACTCTATTGCCCAGGCTGGAGTACAGTGGCACAATCACAGCTCTCTATAGTCTCCAATTTGTGGGTTCAAGCATTCCTGCCATCTCAGCCTCCCGAGTAGCTGGGACTATAGGCAAGGCCACCATGCCAGGTTGATTTTTTTCTTTTAATTTTTTCTTGTAGAAAGAGGTTCTTACTATATTGCATGCTGTGTTTTCTCTTTCTTAATGGAGTCCTTTCAAGAACAAAAGTTTTTAATTTTGATGAAGTCTAATTTATCTTTTCTGGAGCGTTGTTTATACTTTTGGTATCATATTTAAGAAATGACTACATACTCAAAGTAATGAGCATTTATTTACCCCTCTGTTCTTTTCTAAGAGTTTATTGTTTTAGCACTTATATTTAGGCTTCTGACCCATTCTGAGTTAATTTTTGTACACAGCTTATAGTAGATATCTTTACTACTTGCCATTAAAAGTCATAATCAAGTAAACAAATAGATTTCTTCTTAAAAATTTTGTTCAAAAAGAGTTTTAAACATAAAAAATTAAAAAAAATTTTGTTCAAAGCAATATTACATATATATGAAACAAATAACACTCTCCATAATTACAACAAAAACATGTAACAGCACAATGTAATGGTTACAATCATCGGGAAATTCAGTACAAAATAACATTTCTACTGATTTCTAACATAATACTACAAAGGTATTTTCGCTTTGAAAGGAAATTTCAACAAATATTTAGGCCTTAAAAACAATTTTTATATCCCCTTAAATATAGAAATGATTCATTCTGAGATGAAAGAGGCTATAGAATTCATATAACTTAATGAAGTAGTAGGCCACAGAGATATTAGTACATTAATAAGGAATACAGATAATTGGTGACTAAGTTCCATCTTGTTAAAATGAGTAGAAGGTTCTCATAATTTATTAGATGCCTTTATAATCTAATTATGAAAATCATTACATACAGATTAAGAATACTTGGAAAATAAACTGTTCCAACCACATAACTCCAAAAAACTTTGGCATACAATAACACCTCCATGCTTGACCTAATTTTCATAGACTGGACTTGCACCACATGTACATATCAATACGGTAGCCTAATTCCTTATGCTGACTGCTTCTGTATGTTGACCAGTTTGTTACACTCCCTTGGTGAACTTACAAAGGTTCTACTGTATTTATAAACCATCTTTTTAGAATCTGTTTTTATTTTTTCACATAACATTTCTGAACATATTATTATGTGTGTTTATTTGTATTAAACATTTTATATGCTGGTGCATCTAACAGATTAGCTTTATCAAAGCCCATATGTAGTCCAATATGTTAGGCAGTAACTATAAAGGGAAGCTGAAACTACCTGATGCTATAGGACAAAACATTTCCTTTCCCAGCTAAACATAAATATCATTGATATTTGTGTTTTAGATTTGTGTACCAACTAAATCATCATTAGGTGTGCTTCCTTCCCACAACTCCTCACTCCCAAAAAGCGCTTTGGAGAACAGCAGTTGAAATGCTAAAAAATCTGGCAAAACATACCTAAAAGCGTCACTTCTTTTAACTAATTTTTTCACATGTGCACACACTCACACACATTTTAAAATGTACCTTCACATTAGCTTCTTTCAAACTGATGACCTTATCTAAATCTGGTTTGGCCGCGTTGGCATTGCCAATAAGCAGGTAGAAGGTGGCTCGTAGTAATAATGCTTCTGCCATGTATTTGCCCTGAGCATCTATTTCTTTTGAACATTCGCTTATGATTTTATCATAGTTTTCTTCTTCCATATACTGTTTGGCCTTTAAATATCCAGAACTGAAAATAAAAACAAAGGAAATTATTTACTAGGAAAGGATCAAAAGATTTTATCATAGTTTTCTTCTTCCATATACTGTTTGGGCTTTAAATATCTAGAACTGAAAATAAAAACAAAGGAAATTATTTACTAGGAAAGGATCAAATGCTAAAACTTGACATATTTAGCACACCCAAGTTAAACAACTGTCTAGTCCCCCTTAACAAATCAATCAGCTAGTGAGGGACTGGAGTTGGGGGTAAAGGTTAAAGAGATCAGGACGTTTGATGCAGATTGGGATTTTCTTGATGCCTTGGATAAAGTTTTAAAAAGAACAGCGGTGTCAATGACAGAAACTTGGGGCCAATGCCTTGGCTTAGACATTTAGATAGTGTAGAGACGAGCTAAAGAAAGAGACAAATTGATCTGCAATATAGTTAAGGATTCCATCTTATTCACCTGTCTGTGACACACTGATGGCATTCAACAGCTATGTCATGACTAACAGAAGAACAGAAAAACAGGAACTAGTCAAGTGAGTTTAGAATTATGGAAACCAAGGGAAGAAGTGTGATCAGGGCTGTGCTTGGTAAAGATTACTTCAGCTGTCCTATGGAGAATGGTCTGGACTGGGGCTCTATCTGAAGGACTCTCATACAGAAAATTTGCTACTTCATCTTACAGAGCAGAATTAGAATAAGTGGACTTATCAAAAAGGAAAATTTAAAGGAAGACCCTTCCATCAAATATCACTTTGAAAAATACCCTCATTTTTTTAACCCTTCTCTATTTTTTAAGATGCAATGAACACAATATCAATTCATATTCTTCTAGAACATGACTTTACTAGGGATACATGTACTACGTAGAAGGGATTTTTTGAGCTGAAAAGAAGTTCATACTAGATGACATTTGAAGTATCTTTAAAATATAATGCATTTTATAAAATTTTCTCATTTCAGTTGTTATATTCTGTAAAGAAAATATAGGCAAGTGACTTGAAAGTTATGTCAGTCAAAATCTTATAAACTCTGCAATAACCTTTCCCATAATTACTTTCTAATGTTCCCTATACTCTGGTTTTATTCCTTAGGACACTAGGCTAAGAAAATAAAAACAATCATTAAATCAGATCAAAAGTAATAAGTTCCCACTTATTGGGAATGTAAATGCTAGACATTTATAAATATGATTTGTAAAGTTCACAATAACCCTTTGTGAGGTATTATTAGCCCCATTTAAAAGACGATAAAGCTGGGGGAAATGGTAAGGGGCTTAGTAAGTTCCCACCTAAGGGGTATAATGTACAGGTAAACCACACACTTCCTGGGTGAAGATCACAACTACAACTCAGACTTTACCTTACAAATGTAACCAATGTAACCTATCGTTTGTACCCTCGTGTTAATCTGAAATTAAAAAAAAAAAAACAAAACATGATTAAGCTGAGGTTTGGAGCAAAATAGAATTTAAAAACTTGGGTCCAATTCCAGTTAGTGTTCTGATGAGTGCTAGCTGTACCCTGCTATTTCTTAATACAGCTTTTAGAATAATATTAAGTTTGCTATAGTTTTTCTGTGACAAGGACTAATTCCTAGCTAGAACAGGAATTACTTAAACCATTGTCATAAGAGCTATATGATATCTTGAACACTTACTTTCCAACTATAATTTTTGGAAAGAGTATGTATCAATTAAAATTTATACAACTTGGTACAATTATGCACAGAACCTTCTTTTAAAAGGTGGCAAACAATGGTAGAAAAATTGGGAGATAAAGATCAAAAGCAATGTTCTCTGTTCCCTCAAACCTTCCAATATGCTACAGATTCAAAACCCAGTTATGTTTTGCTACTAGAACAAAATTTCCTTTTCTTCCAAACTCATTTAAAAAAAATATGTTGTCAATAATGCTGTACCTTTTCTTAGAGAAGCGAGCTAGTCTCAATAGCAGACAGACATATTGCTGGATAAGCAGGCTAAGTAGCTTATTTGTGACATTACATCATTAGATGTCCAGCTGTAAACATAGTATCTTATACTGTGGCTTCAGCTTTTTATCAAACACAAGAAGCCCAAAGAATACCATTTTCCTAGGTAAGCAGGAAAAAACCTTGAACAAATTTACTTTTTTGGGTATTCCTAAGCATCTCACAGTTTATAATTAAAAACTTTCCTGCACTAAAACATTTGTATGTTGAGCTACATAACAAAGCTCAAGTTAGTGCCTATGTTCAAATACAGTCAACCATTTAACCCAAGGAGAGTCTTCTAGCAAATCACAAAGGATTGTACAAGTAAGGGAGACTTCTGGTAGTAAAACCTGAATCACCAGAAAACAGATGCATGCTAAAGTATGTTTATTATAATTGACAATAATATCATATAATTTTTGTATGTATGTCTGTCTATATCTGTGCATAGAGAGCTTTTTTTTGAGACGACTCAGAATCCATTTGGGCTCTGCCAAGTTCATAGCAGCAAAAAACCATTAAGCAGACACCATGCCTGACATACTTACTTCTCTTTTACTTCTAAAGCCTCTCCTTCCTTGTCTTTATCTTCATCAGACTTCTCTCCTTTAAGCATGGGCTGAGAAATGATATCATCGGTGAAAGAACTGAAGTAAGATTTGATAAACTGTGGAGATGGCATCAGAGGTTCACGATTCTAAAATTTAATCACATTTAAATATAACAGAATGACAAAAATGCTAATCAAAGAAGCCGGTACATCGCAGAATACCAAGAATGACCGTTATAAAAATTGGTATCTCATTTTCAAATAACTAAAGAACATCAAGTTCCAGTTCATAGGACAAAGGACAGCAGAAATGATAAAGCTGCCAGTTCCAGCTATTCGAAGCAAGTTTTTGTTTTTTTGTTTGTTTGTTTCTTAAGACAGAGTCTCACTTTGTCACCCTAGGTAGAGTGCCATGGTGTCACAGCTCACAGCAACCTCAAACTCTTGGGCTCAAGCAATTCTCTTGCCTCAGACTCCCAAGTAGCTACAACTGCAAGTGCCTGCCACAACAGCCAACTATTTTTAGAGACCAGATCTTGCTCTGGCTCAGACTGGTCTTGAACCTGTGAGCTCAGGCAATCCACCTGCTTCGGCCTCCCAGAGTGCTGGGATTACAGGCGTGATCCACCACATCTGGTCAAAGCAATTTTTAAATGAGGGCCTTTCCCATCTCCAATGATGTAAGACCATGTCTTACGCAGGTACTGTTAAAATGTATCTGCATAAGAAAATGTTAAATCCATTTACCATGGACTTTCCTCTGAACATCTTCATTACAGTGCCATCAAAAGTCATACTGAAATCACATGTCCTCCTTTGATTATTTCTTATTTGGTATGGCAATCTGATTTCATAATTAAAGGAGTATTTTGTTTCTCCTTAAATGAACAGGCTATGTTCTTTCCTCTTAGTTTATCATAACAAATAGGCTTAAGTCCATTAATTAAGAATATGACATAAACATGCTAGTTCTGCCACTTTCCAGCTCTGTGGCATCACTCACGTCAGCAAATCTCTCCTCTCACTTTTCTCATCTCCACAATGGCAACAGAAATATTTGCCCTATTTATTTTATAGGGTTGTTACAAAAACCAAAACAATAATAGGAAAAGCACAGTATTTAGTGATTTACAAAGTGGTATACAAACAGATTAGAAAATATACTTGGAAACTGAGCTGTGACATAGGCCAGTATAGGTTATTTTACATTTTCTTACCACCTTGCAACCCAACCAGTATAATTACTCAACAATGTGTACAGGAAAATTTGGTTCCTTCCTGATTCTGATGTGATCTTTCACAAATTATTGTTGAAGGAACACCAATCTTATGAGATACTCCACGGGAGAAAAAAAGCCTCGGTTTAAAGAGACTAAGAACCAACCACAGCAACATAAGTCTTGGAGATTCACAACACATCTTAGCACAGTAAGTCCTGGAGACAACTGTTTTAACTGTCTAACTCAGCTATTATTCACAAATGTAAAATTAAAAATATGCACAGAGAAAATTAAGATAAACAAGAAAAATTGCTTCAACATTATTGAAATTTAGCAGTCAATCTTCAGTAATGTTTCATGATCCTGTGGTGCTCTCATGCCACTCTATTTATCTATCTCCTGAAACACTTAACCTTATCATGCCTTTTATACAATTTGTAACATTCTCTGGCACTGCCCAGCATGGAGCTTTGTTTATTAAACGTCTGTTGAATTAAACTATCTATTACTAATAGCTTAAAACCTAAAATTAAGGCCTACTTACACGGTACACCTTTAAAAACTTTAATGATACAGAAGAGGAGTTGGCAAATATTTTTCTGTAAAAGAACAGATGGTAAATATTTTAGGCTTTGCAGCCTACAGTCTCTGTTACAACCACTCAACTCTAATGCTACAGCTCAAAGCAACCAGAAACAATGTGAGTGACTGAACATTATTTATAAAAACAGGTCGCAGACTGGATTCGTGGGCCACAGTGTGGCAACTCCTAATATTCTCCAGGTACAGTGCTGGACAGAGCTTACAATCTTATTGAAAAAAGATAAGTCATAAAGGCCCAAGATTAAAGAAAAAAATACACAGCCCAGTTCTAATTTCAGCTGTTACCATTACTACCATGTCCAAGTTTAAGCAGTGTAAATTAGAAATGGCCCTTCACAATGTACAAAGTACTACCCTTCTATTACCCAACTCAGAATAATTTTTACCTTATATTTTTCTTTGGCTTTCTCTTTTCCAAGAAGTTTAAGAACTTTGTCAGCTAATAGCATGCTTTGTTGATTTTGGAACCCTTCTAATATACACACAGCAGTGACATCTAGAAATGACAGCAAACACAAGAGTAAATATGAAATTGTTGTAAAGATGGTCAGTAGCATCAAATGGGCACAATGTAATTATAGAAAGTAAAATAAATTCATGGCCTGCAAGGACTGTTTCATTTAATAAACTGGCTTCTTTTTTTTTTGGCAGTGGTGGTTATTGCTGTTGCCTGGACGAGAGTGCAATAGCATCATCACAGCTTACTGCAACCTCAAACTCATGGGCTCAGGCGATACTCCTGCCTCAGGCTCCCGATAGCTGGGACTACAAGTGCATACTACCACACCTGGCTAATTCTCCTATTTTTTTTGTAGAGCTACGGTCTCACTCTTGTTCAAGTTGGTCTTGAACTCCTGAGCTTAAGTAATCCTGCCCCCTGGGCCTCCCAAAGTGCTAGGATTACAGGTGTGAGCCACCGTGCCCAGCCCTAAACTGGTTATTTTACATACTATGTGACCAAACTGAAACCTCAAAAAGTTACCCTACTTCCATGGGTTCCCTTTCTTCACCTGTGAAATGAAAGGGGCTATACTGCATGCTTTCTGATGTTTCTCACTCCTCTAACATTCTATATATACCAAATAAAACAAGAAATCTAGGTATATTCTCTTATAAGAGTAACTCTTAAGGCAAAAACAAACAAACAAAACAAAAAACAGTGTGGCTTTCTCATGTCTAGTCTTTTTTATAGGCCTCAGAATTACTCCATGTCTCTAAAGCCATCTTGCTACACAATTCTGAAATAAATCTGCCTTAAAATACCCTTTCATCTGCAAATGCCAGATAAGGTGATTTGAAAATTACATACCAATCAATGAGTGTATGTGGGGTGTAGAGGGGGAGATCAGGGAATGTTTATTTTTGAATGTCCCTGACCCACCCAACATTGGTATGCAACTGTGTTTAAAAAAAAAAAAAAAAATCAGTGGTTCCTTAACTTCTCAATCTTATATTCAGTGTATTCAGACAATGGCTATCCCCTTTCTCTTTCTAAACTGAATTTCTCACAATTCCATATTCTTGCTCCTCCAAACAAGCCAATTTGCTATTACATTTCCCTGATAAACCAGGCTAGTGCCAGTGTCAATGCCTTTTTCTCATCTCATTTCTTCTATCAAAATTCCAATCAATCTTCTCTCTACTTAGTATTAATAATATGTTACTAACTTCAAAGTCTGGCTCAAAACTCAGATTCTATAAAGCAACTCTTTTCCCATTGTTTACCAAAGTATGTGCCACCATGAAACATCAAATTTTGCTAAAATGCTCTCTAAAACATGCTCATTTAGTGATCTAAAATTATTTAAAGGTTTTTCCTTTTAAAATATAATACTTAAAAAAATAACTAATTATGGGCAAATCTTAGTATTGATACTTTTAAAGCAGATTTAAATATGTAGCTGAAGGAACTTTTAAACTGTAGAAATTTCATTTTGATTTCACTCCATGTCACCTAGAAGAATGTACTTTATTGGCCAGTGGTGGCCAGGCACAGTGACTCACACCTGTAATCCTAGTACTTTGGGAGGCTGAGAGACCAGGGTAGCTGATTGCTTGAAGGATCTTTAGACTAGGCTGGGCAATATAGTGAGACCCTGTCTTTAAAAAAAAAAAAAAATAGTTTAAAAATTAGCTGGGGATAATGGCATGTGCCTACAGTCCTAGCTACTGAGGAGCATAAATCAGGAAGATCAGTTGAGCCCAGGAGTTCAAAGTTGCAGTGAGCTACAACTATACCCCTGTTCTCCAGCCTGGGGACACACTGAGATCCAATCCCTAAAGAAAAAAAAAAAAAGAGAGAGATCTTTCATATATATTTACCAATGACTACAAAGACTTTAGTAATTGTCATATGTAAATACAAAATCACCCTTACCTTCTAAACATTCCTTCTTATTGTCTAGCTTCTCATGGGCTTTTGCACGTCTAAAGAGAGCTTTCACATATTTGGGATTAAGTTCAACAGCCTTTGTACAATCTTGTGCCACCTCTTTCCATTTTTGCTGAAATTGAAAGTATTAAAAGAAAGTCACACTTGAAGAAACACTGCTCAACAAATCAGTTTTCTAAAGTTAACAGCCTGAGTATTAAGAGTCCAAGAGAAAAATTATTTCTAATACAAAGAGTTAATATCCATAATACACTGTAAACGCTCTTTAAAAATAGGCAACGGACATAATTAGGCTATCTCTCTACCACCAAATCTACAAATCTACTTGCAGCTTACTCATACCATCATCTCCTTCTTCCCTCTGGTTAAAACTGGAAAAGGACCCATTGTCATCCAAGGCCCACCCTCCACTGGTATCTGGATCCATACCCTCTTCACATTACGGACTTCACTACTTCAGATTATCCTTCTCTGCATCAATCTGCGGCCTCTCTACTGAACTATTCACATAAATATAAAAATACTTGCTCTGATATTTTCTATCTTTTAAAAATCTCCCTCTGATTTGACAACTCCCTATAGCTACCACTCTACTACTCAGCTCCTCTTTATTGCCAAACCTTCAAAGAATTACCACTCTATTTGACTTTCACCTACTTCACTGGATGCTCCCTCTCAATTTCCTTTGCTAAATTTTCCCCCCTCTACCTAGACTCTACATACTAAAATCCTTAAGGCCTGATGTCTTCTCTCTCCCTAAGTGACCACATCTATTTTCTGGCTTTATGTAATATCCAAAGTTAGCTAACTCCTAAATTTGTCTTTTTTAACCCAGACTTCTCCCAAAATACAGGTGTTTCTCAATTCAACTGTCTACTTACTTGTCTCACTCCTTTCCCACCTGACCTTCTCAACACCCTTCATATCCAATGCAGTAACAAGTACTATAGTTTTCCTCTTTCCTTCATGTCTAACCTAGGCTACTGCAACAACATCCTTACTTGGTCCCGTCTCCACACTGGAGACAGAACCAAGTAAGGATGTTGTGTGTATATACACACACACACACACGTATGTATATTTTTTTTTTTTGAAACTGAGTTTCATTCTATTGCCCTGGATAGTGTTATGGCATCAGGGTAGCCCACAACAACCTCAAACTCCTGGGTTCAAGTGATCCTCTTGCCTCAACCTCCCAAGGAGCTGGAACTACAGGCATGGGCCACTATGCCTGGCTAGTTTTTTCTGTTTTTAGTAGAGATGAGGTCTTGCTTTGCTCAGGATGGTCTCAAACTCTTGAACTTAAGTAATCTACGCACCTTGGCCTCCCAGAGTTCTAGGATTACAGGCATGAGCCACTGTGCCCTGCCCCTCCAATATATATTTGACAGTGAGAGCAATCCTAAATGATGTTCCTGCCCTACTTAAAATGCTTAAAAATGTATCATTACCCTCAGAATCAAATCCAAACTCTACCATAATTCCACAAGGCTTTGTCTGATCTGGTACCTATCTATCTTTCAATCTCACCTCTCTATATTCCAGGGACTTCTATACTTCTTAAACACATCAAACCCTTTCTTTTGCCTCAGAGCAATAACACAGCTTCCTCTATTTGTAATACTCTTTTCTTCATTGTTTTATGCATTAATCCACTACATAACCATACAACGGCTACTACATATAGACTTTAAAAAAATGAAACAGATCCATATATATGCTGCTATGAAAAGCTGTACTAAATATGGTAGCAACTGAAAAAATATGTCACAAACAATATGTATAATAGGAACTCAACTTTGGTCGTTTTCCCTCTGTATATGCAACTATTACTTATATAGAAGGAAAAATGTTGAAGAAATAGCCTCAAACTGTTGTGAAGGATAGGGTCACCAGAAACTTTAATTGTCTATACTGTCTAATTTTATAAAATCTAAAACATATATAACTTTGGAGTATATTCATAACCAGTAAAACTATAATTTGTTCTTACAAAAGTAAAAACAACAATAATCCTACAATTTCAAAATAGCTTAAAAATGTATCACATTTGAGTAGCATTAACTGAAACTTAAATAAATAAAAAGAAACAATAACCTAAGGTACATACCAACTGTTCAAAGGCAGCAGCTCTGTTTTGATAAAATGTAGAAAGGTCGACATTCTTCTCTGTAGGGCAGAGACTAATAGCCTCGGTATAGCACTGAATAGCCTGTTCATATTTTCCTGCTTTAAAGTATTTATTGCCTTTGTTCTTGGCTGCTTGAGCTCTATCAAGAGAGTTCTAAAACGAAAGGAAACAATTATTAAATGCTAATCAACATTCAGAAATAGACTTAGACCAGTGATTAAATGATAAATGGATAAAAGAAAAATAGAACACAGATGGCTGTTTACAGTTTAAGTTACTTCATATAAACATCTTTATGAGACACAGTCTTAGTAGTAGGATTGCTGTGTCAAAGGCATATATGTATATATTTTTCTCTTCTTTTTTTAGTTTTTTGAGATGGGTCTATTTTGCGTAGGTTGGTCTCAAACTCTTTGACTCAAGTGACCCCCAATTCCCCTCACCTCTCAAATAGCTGGAATTACAGGCATGTACCACTGCACCCAGTTAAAAGGTTTATATATTTTTAATTTCAAAAACATTCAGACTTTTCCAAAAAGGCTATATATAGTGCTTTAAAGCACCACTTTCCCATAATTCCTGCTAGCATTAGATGTGATAACTATGTTTAATTTTATGCTCATCTAATAACTATAGTACAGTAGTTCTCAAATGTCCCCTAGAGATTTGACAATGTCTTAAAACATTTTTGATTGTCACAACTGCTTGCATGGGATCAGGGCTGGGGAGAGCAGGGCTGGTACTATAAACATCTAGTGACTAGGAACCAGGGACACTGCTAACATGCTGCAATGCACAAACAGCCCCAGATGTCAACAGTGCCATGGTTAAGAAACCCTGGTATAAAGTAATATTCTATTATTTTCATTCGTACTTTCTTCACTGCTAATGGATTTGAAAATCTTTTCACATTGATCGGCCATTGGCTTTCTTATTCTGAAGACTACTTATTCATACACTTTGCTATTTTTTTCTGTTAGGCTGTTTGCCAATGGTGTAGAATAGGTATTTCATCTTCATTACCATTCTTCCTTAAAGTCTCTTGTTTGCTCATCAATAAATCTCTTGTCCTCTTATATCTATCGCAGAGGCTGCTTTCTGAAAGACCAAATTCGTATACTTCATGTGTATAATATAGAAAAGTTGATAGTTAATACCCACTGAGGAGAGTTTTGAATACTTTTTACCAGTATTTGGGAAGCCATAAATCTGGTTATCCAGGTTCCAGCCACTAGATCCAAGAACTTTGTCATATCTTTGTCAGTGTCATGCAACTTAAAAAGATATGGTCCTATGAATGAATCCGTACACCGCCAACAGGTAGGCACTAACAAAGCAAAAGCAGAAATGTCTATCTCCACAAATAATTTAAAGAATCGGGCGGCACCTGTGGCTCAGCGAGTAGGGCGCCAGCCCCATATACCGAGGGTGGCGGGTTCAAACCCGGCCCGGGCTGAACTGCAATACAAAAAAATAGCCGGGCATTGTGGCAGGAGCCTGTAGTCCCAGCTGCTCCGGAGGCTGAGGCAAGAGAATCGCCTAAGCCCAGGAGTGGGAGGTTGCTGCGAACCGAGGGCGATAAGGTGAGACTCTGTCTCTACAAAAAAAAAAAAAAAAAAAAAAATTTAAAGAATCTGTGAAAGCCAACTGTCTGGTGCCAAGGGGATCTTTTAGTCACAAAGAGAAGAAGAGACAGCAACTCTTCTCTTTTCTCCCCTACTCTTGCTTCATTTTTCTTTTCTGCTTTTTCCCCTCTGCTTACTCATTGTTTTCCTTCTTTAGTGTGACTACGGCTATGGTTCTTTTTAAAAAATATACTGTGCAAAGCATTTGTAGGAAACTCTTAAGTATCTAAGTTCAGAATATTATATAGCTAGTTTAGGCTACCTAGGGTCAATAAGAGATAAGTATATTTTAAAACTGATGTGGGAACGTGAAAAGAACTAAAAACACATATAAAGTAATAATAGATGAATTAAAAATTTCCATTTGTCGATAGCCTTAATCAGCTTCCAAACACTCTAAAATTTAAGTTAAACAGGCTGGGCGTGGTAGCTCACGCCTGTAATCCCAGCACTCTGGGAGGCTGAGGGTGGCAAATCGCCTGAACTCACGGGTTCGAGACCAGCCTGAGCAAGAGCAAGACCCTG
Organism: Arctocebus calabarensis; assembly: GCA_963573935.1. Taxonomy (NCBI): domain Eukaryota; kingdom Metazoa; phylum Chordata; class Mammalia; order Primates; family Lorisidae; genus Arctocebus; species Arctocebus calabarensis. The sequence continues at coordinate 54,038 of CAUYON010092352.1, forward strand.
CCTCTAAAAATAGCTGGGCATTTGTGGCGGGTGCCTGTAGCCCCAGCTACATGGGAGGCTGAGGCAAGAGAATCGCTTGAGCCCAAGAGTCTGCGGTTGCTATGAGCTATGATGCTACAGTACTCAATGGTGGGGGGGAGGGGGACCACAGTGAGACTTGGTCTCAAAAAAAAAAGGTAGCAGCCTTGAAACACATTTCAAGGATCCATGTTTCAGGACTGTGAACTAAACTGACCCAGAAACACCCACAGCATCAGAAAACCAGGAGTCCCTAAAGTAGCTGTGGGCTTTGAGAGGCAACCATCATGATGATTGCTGGAAAATCTGTATGAGATAACCTCAGCAATCTTTTTTTGTGTGTGTGTTTTTTGACTGCGGCTGGGGTTTGAACCCGTCACCTCCGGCATATGGGGCTGGCACTCTACTCCTTTGAGCCACAGGCACCACCCTAACCTCAGCAATCTTAATCTTCCTACTCCACTGGAGAGAAGCTAAAGGCAGACTGAAGTAGGGCTGTGTCATTTAGAAGAAGCGAGGGATACTCTACACTTAAGAGACAAGTGATAGACATATTTTGCCTCTGTCTTTTAAGAGCCCACACAATTAAAAATTACTAACACTAAATGAAAATTAATATGTAAAAGGGAAGAACCCAAATCAAAGGGAAAACTAGTATCTGAGAAAGCAGGATAAACCAAACAAATCGAAAATTCACTATCAGAGAATTGCAAGGTTATCTGGCAATCAAAAACAAAAAAAGGCCACTTTTAAAGAGACTAGAAATTTTGAAAATGAAAAAGGATTATTACAATTAACTCAATGAACAGGACAGCTGAGGAGCAGCTGTATATTAGAACAGGACAGCTGAGGAGCAAACTGCAAAGTAACAAGTAGAAGGTGGAGCCAAGGAAACCTATCAGAATATCATGAAAATAGAGGACAGAGAGGTGGGAAGTTTGGAGAAAAAGTTAAATGACATGGAGTACAAATCCAGAAGTTCCAACATTTGCCTATCTGAAGTTCTAGAAGGAAAGGCATAGGAGAGTCTAAGGAAATCATTTAAAAAATTCCTGGAGCTGAAAGAAAAACGATACACATTTTTAAACACAATATGGGAAAATTTCACAACAAAAATCCCCACGATGTATAGGAAGAAAAAAACAGATTAACTTCAAATGAAGAAAAAGAACCAATCTGGTGCCAGACTACCACTAACATTTGGTACTAAATGCCAATTTAAGTAACAACTTCAAAGTTCTGAAGAAAGTACTTCAAATCTTATATCTAGTATAAAATCTTATACCTAGCCAAACTAGCACTCAATGATGCACACAACAGTAAGAATGGAAACATACAACTAACTTTACCACCACAAATTAATTCCAAAGTAGGGAAATGACCAATTAAAAAACCCCAAAAAGACAGAAAAGAGTGCAAATGAAGAAACAAAAAAGCAGAGTAAATATAGCAACAATCACTGAATGTTGTCGATAACAATGAATGTGAACAGGTTAGAGCCCCATAGTCAAAGACAGATAATCAACCTGAAACCCCAAATAACCGCACACTACCTATAGAGCACAACATGAAATAAAACAACAGAAGTTAAAAAAAAATGTAAGTTATGGCTCAAGGGGCTAAGGTTGTCCAGGCTTGAGCTGGCAGGTTCGAATCCAGCCCGGGTCCACCAAACAACAATGACGGCCGCAACCAAAAATGGCCGGGCGTTGTGGCAGGCGCCTGTAGTCCCTCCCAGCTACTTGGGAGGCGGAGGCAAGAGACTCGCTTGAGCCCAGGAATTGGAGCTTGCTTGCTGTGAGCTGTGATGCCACAGCACTCTATCCAAGGTGACAGCTTGAGGCTCTGTCTCAAAAAAAAAAAAAAAAAAAAAAGTGTAAGTTATGAAGGCAAATATTAACAAAAAGACAGTCTCAGACAAAACACCATTCAAAAGCATCAGATGAAGCAGATACCATCTGCCAAAAAAGACATTTTATATGAATCAAACCTATAATTATGAACTTTTATGTTGAAAAAAGCTTTAAAATAAACTAACTTACCTTTGATATTAAATAAAAATAAAAGAAAAACATTATTTTAACTCCTTGTAATAAGTTTTCAATGTTTCTAAGTCATTGAAAATCTACCTAATATACTAAGTATACCCTAAAACACTAAGGACTCTCTATGTAGAAAATAATGTGGCACATTAAAATGCTTATGAGATATATTTAAAGATTTACAGATTAAATAAAAAGAACACTCTCTGGCAGAGTAAATAATTTTGTTTTATTAGCAAAAACAAGCAATAAAAATCTTTCCCGTCTACCAGAAGGCTAAGACTAAATCATACACAAGAATACAAATAGAAGCAGTAAAACTGCCTAAAATTGACAAATTAAAAGAACTGAGTCTCAGAATCTAGAGAGAGAGGTATGCAAGACTTCCTCTTTTTAGAAAAATGGATACTTCTTATTTTTATTTAGCAAAATCTAAATAACCTAAAGCCAACTCTCTGAATCTTTCAAACCTATTTATCTCCAATTAGTCAAGTTTTTAACAATTTTCTTCTAAAAATTATTAAAAATTTTTAAACTACAAAGGCTAAAGTCAAAGCTTAATTTCCTATTATGGTGCCCTCAATGACACTGAGCCTGAAAAGGATCACATTACATAGGCAATTAACCAAACTGCAAATTTTCTTACACTGTTTCTCCACTGCCACTCCAGAAAGTAACCAAACCATGTTTATGGACAGCGCAATCTTGGTAAACATCCCCATCACCTTCTGCTCACCCCCCCATTCCCTTCTTTCCAATTGCTTACCTTCATCAATAAAAATGGAGAGAAAAGATGGCAATACAACAGAAAAGCTACTATTTTGGCCTGACAGAATTTAAGACAAAAAGCTTATTAGTACAATGCTGGTTTCATCAATCAACACCAGCTTTCTGCTCTGCCAGGAACTAGATCCTATTTTCACAACACTGGAGCCAAATATCAGACAGAAGTTAAAACAAATGTACTATAGAAAAAGGTCTAACCAGGATTGTCCAAGCCGCAAGCCACATGGTTTTTTGAGAACATTTTTTGCTAATCTGTGTGGTATTGGATATCACAAAAAGTATGCAAAGACCTTTACTGTATCTTATCTATGTGTAGATACATAAATACCACTGTGTTACACTTGCCTACAGTATTCAATACAGTAACATTCTGTATAAGTTTGTAACCTACAAAAAATAGGCTATACCATCTCACCCAGGTGTGTAATAGGCTATGCTGTCTAGGTTTCTGCAAGTATAGTCTATAATGTTCCCATAATGAAACTGCCAGAGGAGGTCTTTCTCAGAATGTATCTCTGCTGTTAAGCAACACGTGACTATACATTAGATGATTAGTAAACATGCAGTTGACAAGCAGAAAATTATTAAAGGGTAGCAAATATTTATACACACATATATAAATCCAAAACTATGTAAGACACAGGATCAAAAGCTAAGAACTCAGGTAATAAATCTAAGAAAACAATGAAAAACATTAAATATGTCTTTTCTCTCTTCAGCAAACATTTATGTGTACTAAAAGTTGTCAAACAAGAGGCAAACCTAGCTCCCCCCCCCACAATTTGAATAGGCAAAATCTACTCTGGAAAACGAGTTACATTTTGAAAGGAAAGCTACAGTTCTTAAAATATAGAGATATTCATTAATAGTTATAGATATTCAGTTAAGACAGCAATCAGAGTTTGCTTAAGATCAAGTTCAAAACAATCTTCAGTGAAACAAAAATCACTGACAAAGGACAGTCAGGACTAGTACTCCAGGGAGGAATAACAATCCTAAAAAGATTAGCATAACAGAAGTTCAGGAGATCTAGGGAACCTTAAAATAAAAGCCCCTAAAAACAAGTCTCACAACATTGACTACAATGACAGAAAGCTTTCAATGATATACATCTGCCAATAAGGAACCACTAAAAATTCTACTAGGTTTATCCTGATGATAACATACAGTCACTGTGAAAGAAAAGTAAATACAATTAGCTACATTACTCTACATATGAGAAATAAAACAGATACTAAGTTGTCACCATAATGTTATACTTACATCCAAGTATAATATCCAACAAGGTGGGAGAGGTTTGCAAATGATTCTCTTAAAAAGATTTTATTTTCTTAAATTTGCCAAACTCAAAAAGCATATTTATCATATTTGAATGCCAGTTTTACAGAAGCAGCAATCAATGCTGGAACACTTACTACATTAGAAACAATTTTTCAGTACTTATTGACCAATTGTTACTTTTATATGAATCAAACCTATAATAAGATACCTAAGATAATAAGGAATCAAATTTAAGAAATCAAACCTAGTAAGACAAATTCATGTCTTGAAATTTTAAAAGTCCACAATCAACCCTATCTACTAAATCATAATACAAAGCACTCTTTTTTTTTTTTTTTTTTGCAGTTTTTGGCTGGGGCTGGGTTTGAACCCACCACCTCTGGCATATGGGGCTGGTGCCCTACTCCTTTGAGCCACAGGCACTGCCCAATACAAAGCACTCTTTACCTGAGAAGAACCTACATATAAGAATGCTGTTTCTGCCAGATTATGGTTGTAGGTCATGTAAAGTCAAGTGATTTATAAAAAGAATGCCTAAATGAGGTTTAAGACTATTATAATGAATCCAGGATCAATTGGTAGAATAAAAATGGAAAGCTAGACATTTTGAAAAAATACACAATTTGAACAATTTTATACATATGTAAACAGACTTAGAGATATAAAAGGAGCCCCTTAATTATTAGTCAAGAATGGAGTTTTATTCACTCACTCAAAACCTGCAATATGCCAGGCATTTTATTAGATTCTGTGAATATAATGGTAAACAAGATACAGCCAGTCCTGGCCTGCATAGATTGAAGAGTATAGCAGGAAATACAAATGAGCAATTCTATCATGTGGTAAGAATAATAGAAAGGAAAAGTCTAGGATGTTATGAAATCACAGGTGGTGTGCTTTAGGGGTTTGACACAAGGTGAAATAACCTCTATGTTGTCATTTGAAGGGTGAAAAGAGGAAGGGCAGTGTTCAAGGAACATACAAAGGCCAAAATAAAGAGAAGTGGCAAGAGATGAAGAGGTAAGCAGAATCAAGACCCTAATCATAAGTCTGAACTTTATCTTGTGGATAATGGTCAGAAAACCACTGGATGGTTTTAAACATGGAACTGATGCGATTTACTCTAGCAATAACAAAAGGGATTGAAGGAAAATGAAAAAGTAGTTGGGAAATCGACAGCAGCTGGAATGGAATAATAAGACATAAAACATATTTATGACATGGGAGTTTTCTGGATGTGTTTGTAGATCAGACGTGAAGCATATGAGAAAAGTAAGATCTTAGAGATGACACTGAAGTTTCCAGCCTGGGAAATTAATTAATAAGGGGCATTCTTAGGAAGAAGAGGAGACTGAATGTGAAATACTTGTGAGGTAACGATCAAAGATTCTCTTTTAAGTTGGGATTCATGAAAGGTCTGGGCAAGAGACAAGAAATTAAAGAGCTAGAGATAAGAAATTAGAGGGTGGCATCTGTGGCTCAGTGAGTGGGGCGCTGGCCCCATATACCGAGGGTGGCAGGTTCAAACCTGGCCCCGGCCAAACCGCATCAAAAAATAGCCGGGCGTTGTGGTGGGCACCTGTAGTCCCAGCTACTCGGGAGGCTGAGGCAAGAGAATCGCCTAAGTCCAAGAGCTGGAGGTTGCTGTGATCTGTGACTCCATAGCACTCTACTGAGGGCGATAAAGTGAGACTCTGTCTCTATTAAAAAAAAAAAGAAATTGGGGTGCCTTCAGTGTTTAAGCACTAAGTGGTAATCCAAGCACTCTAGAAGTTCAAGACAGGTGGATCACCTGAGCTCAGGAGATCAAGACCATCTCAAGCAAAGCAAGACCCCATCTCTATCAAAAACAGAAAAACTAGCCAGTCGTTGTGGCAGGTGCCTTAGTCCCACCTACTCAGGAGGCTGAGATAGGAGAAACACGTGAGCCCAAGATTTTGAGGTTGCAGTGAGCAATGATGTCACAGCACTCTATCCAAGGCAACTAAGTGAGATTCTACCTCAAAAAAAAAAAAAAAAAAAAAGAATCAGCACCCACAGCACAGTGGTTACTGCGCCAGCCACATACACCAAGGCTGGTGGGTTTGAACCTGGCCGAGCCAGCTAAACGACAACTGAAACAAAAAATAGCCATGTGTTGTGGCAGGTGCCTGTAGTCCTAGGTACTTGGGAGACTGAGGCAAGAGAATCACTTAAGCCTAAGAGTTTGAGGTTGCTGTGAGCTGTGATGCTATAGCACTCTACTGAGGGCGACACAGTGAGCCTCGAAAAAAGAAAAAGAAAGTGCTAAGTGAAGCAAGTGAAGGGTAAACTAGCATCCAGGGAACATGCAGAATATAAGACAAAAATGCTTATGATAAAAATGGAAGAAGCAAGAAAAAAAGCCTGGATAAAAGGCTAAGAATCAGTTAGGCAGACATCAGGATACTAAAAAAAAAAAAATAGAAAAATGTAATAGCTCAGAAGCAACAGGAAAAATTATATTAAGAGTATAACATCATCTGGGCATAATGGCTTATGCCTGTAAATCCAGCACTTTGGGAGACTTATGTGGGATGATGATTTGAGGCCAAGAGTTTGACACCAGGCTGGGCAACAGAGCAAGTCCTTGTCTCCATAAAAACTAAAAATAGAAAAATGTTCAGGTGTGTTGGTAGGCACCTGTAGTCCCAGGTACTTGGGAGACTAAGACTGGAGGATCACTTGGGCCCAGAAATTGAGGCTGCAGTGAGCTCTATGATTGTGCCATTGTACCCTAGCCTGGGTAGCAGAGTGAGACTTTATCTCTTAAAAAACAAAGATAACTGGTGGGGGGCGGAGGAGAAAGGGACAGCAAAGAGATAAAGAATGAGGGAGGGGAGGGGAAAGGAAGAGCAGAGAGAGGGAAGGAGCAAGGAGGGTGGGGTCTTGGTGTGTGCCACACCTTTTGGGGACAAAACTCGATTGTAAAAGGGATTTTACCTAACAAATGCAATCAGTGTAACCTGGTTTCTTGTACCCTCAATGAATCCCCAACAACAACAAAACAAAACAAAGCACAATGTGATATGGCTGGTCATGGTGGCTCATACCTGTTACATTATCCTAGAGCTTTGGAAGGTCAGCTGTTAAGAGATCAGCTTGGACACACATAGCAAGATCATTTCTATGGGAAAATTTCAAAATTACCCAGGTATGTTCTAGCTACTCTGGAGGTCAAGGTGGGAGGATCACTTTGAGCCCAAAAGTTTGCGATTACAGTGACCTATGATGGAGACACTGCACACTAGACTCAGCAATGGAATAAGACATTGTCTTTATTAAGAAAACAAACAAAAAACAATCTGTGAAGTAATGCCAAGGATCAAGTAAGATGAAGATTGAAAGACATCTACTGGACTGATTTAGATGGAAATGTCACTGTTTACCCTTATTTAAAAAAAAAATGACAGAAAAATAAATGATCGTTTGGGTAAGAATGATTTCATTTCAAAGACAATAACTAATAACAGCAGGTTACTCAAGTCCTTGATTTCTTTACTAAAATGTTTTGATATGTCTTTCCCTTTCCTATTCTAGAAGGCTGACTTAAACTAGTGGTTCCTAACCATTTCATGTGGGGTAACAACGTGATATTAAAAAACCTTGAATGCTGGGCAGCACCTGTGGCTCAAAGGAGTAGGGCGTTGGCCATACCAGAGGTGGTGGGTTCAAACCCAGCCCTGGCCAAAACAAACAAACGAAAAAACCTCAAACCTTGAATGCTAGAATAACAATTTTTTAATCATCAGATTAAAAAATAATTGAACAAAAAGTTACTATAAAGTAAATAATTCTTTTAAATAAATGCCCCTTTTTAAAGTCACAAGTTGTTTGAAAATCAAAGTATCTAAGATATTTGGGCAGCCAGGATATAATGCTTAGTGTACACACACAGTGCCAAAAACTGTATACACGTTTTAAGAAAGAAAAAAATTGTATTAAAATTGTAATGCTTGATATACACCAATAACAAAAGATGACTACAAGTCACATTGAGCACCTCTTATAATTGCAGAAGTCAAACATGACTTGAGTATTACAAATTCAATAGTTTTTCCTTTCTTAAAATGTGTACACATTACACCCTCAGTATGTGCTGGGGTCCTCTGTGATAACTATAGCCCACAAACTGAGAAGCACTAGACATAAGATCTTCCAAGAACTCTTCCAATTAAAAAAAAAAAATTCTGTAATTCTTCAGGTTAAAAACAAATTACTAAAGTAAAATGGTACATCATTTATAATGGTTCAAAAATAAAATATGATTTAATACTTTAAGTATCTCAAGCTCAGATGCTATCAACTGATTAGATGTTTTTTTGTAGTGATAGCCTAAAATTCCCATCAATTAAAACAAGTACGAATATCTTTTGCATTTGCTTTACAAGTTTTGATGTCTCAGAAAAAAAAATCTGTATAGTCTACATTGCACGTGACAATGTCAAACCCCATAGACAAAAGCCTAGTAATTCTATTAGTTCATTTTATATCAAGGCAAACATAAGCTAAAAAACAAAAATCACTGATTTTCCATCATATTTGGTAACATTAAACCCTGAACAGACAATGTATGTCCTTTTCTTAATTCCCTTAACAATTGTAGCTATTGCTCAAGTAAAGAAAGAACAGTTAGGGCAACAAGATTCTGTTAGTTTTTCCTTCAGTTGAAACATATGCTCCCCTATTTACAAAACCTACTGAGGTTGTCAATTCAAAGGAGCTATTCTAATATACAATTTCTCCAGCCACCTATAATAAATTATAACTAGTGATGTTATTTTTTAGGTATTTAGTAATAACTCTATAAAGACTAAACTATAAAAAAAGACAAAAATTGTCTTGCAATATTAATTGGCCACCAATCAAGATACACATTTCCATTAAAAAACGGAAAAGACAAATTCTTTCTGTTGCTTTACTAAAGAACAAACTAGTAATTCAAAGTTTACATTTCTAAGACCCAAAATTCCACTATATGAGCAATGGTATGCGCATGTGTCTTGTCCAGTTTTATTTTGGGTCAAAAATAAAAAATCACTTTAAAGCAGTTCAAATTACAAAAACTATTCAATCTTAAAGTCTACTTTTTAACAGTCAAGTGAATAAACAATGTGAAATGTAAAAATCATCAGGGTTAACCCAGACAATGCTGAAAAACTGAAAAAAGGAATTAAGGAAATTAAAAATCTGAAAGAGACTTTGCTAAATTCTATCAAACACCAGTGATACAGAATCCTTGAGATGAGGTGAGGTAGTTGAAACTACAATAAAATGTGAAAATCTAGTTTCATGTGTAGAAACTATCTTTACTTTTAATGACTAGATACAGAATCCCTGAGATGAGGTGGTGTGGTTGAAACTACAATAAAATGAGAAAATCTAGTTTCATGTGAAGAAACTATCTTTACTTTTAATGACTAGAGAATGAGAACTTTGATAAATAATTCAAAGACTTTTGATAACCACTCTGATTAGCAGTACTCAGAATCATCAATTTTTCCCGCTAGAATAAAAGAGTTCTAATATTTTAATCTTCTTATTCTACTGGATGACTCTAAGGTCAAGCAGATAAAATGACTCTCCCAAAGTGAATCCTGGAGAGTCCAATATTATGTATACATATCCTAGTTCTCAGTCCACAGGTGCTTCCACTAATCTGTAACATATTTTCTATGTTGAGAAAATAGGTGATCTCCCATAGGAAAGATCATATGGCTCTTTCATGGCTTAGCACAATGCTTTACACACTGGAGGCACTCAACTACAGTAGCTCATTCCTACATCAAAACTCCCTTTAAAGCTAGTTTGATTACCTAGTCAAAATGTCTTCAACTTGAATACGTAAAGTGGAAATGATCTACATTTGCATATAAGTGTAGAGGAACTTGCATATATACAAATCCACATACAAGTCTGTATATGTGTACACACAAATATATCTATTACAAGTCATATACATACACAGGATAGCCATAAAGTTCTTTATGGCCACCTTGTATAAACTTATATACAACTGGGAGTTATTTGACCAAAGTTTCCTCTGAACTCTGATTTACTCTGGTACTACCATTATACAACTCCAGACCCAAATAAAATCCTCCACCCAACCCAATCCCAGTATTGTTAAATGTAGCCAGGCCAATTCTCTGCACAGCTGTCAAACACAAAAAGGATTTAATAGTTCAACAAAACCATACAAAGCAGTCCACCAGATACTCCAATGCTTAGCCTGACATCAGATAATCTATCACACGTTAGGTTTGGTCACGCACATTCCCAAGTGTGCGTGAATAGAAAAATGAATTCAAGATATTTCTAGCTGAAAAGTTTAAGAACTCACACCCACAGATTTTTTTTTTAAAGCCACCGAGTATCATTTGCTCTTTAGTTTTTCTTTTTTTGCTTTTGTCAACCAACTGTCACTGTAGTTGCCCATGTCACCCAACTCCAGAGGGGAGAAGTGGCTCTTTATTAAAGATGCTTACCGATTACGTTGTAGGCCTTGGAAATCACAAAAGCAATTCACATCACCATGTACCAATCCTTAATGGAATCTGGCCTTCCTACACTTGTTAATAAAATAGAGTTAAGACATGTGCCAATGCTCACCGTGCTTCCAACACTGGGGATAAATGCTGTGTCACTGAGAAAAATACAAAATTTTTCTGAACCCAAAGAATGCCGCTAACCTGTCCTTTCGGGCTACTACACTCCTTACAAAGGCAGCCAAGGAAACAAGTCTCCCTAAACTCCTGCGCTTAGCTTCAGTCTGGTTAGGAAGCCCCCTCCCGGGCACAACCCATCAAGGAAAAGCTGCACCCGCCAGTTTCCACCTCTGTGGCCCGGGGCTGCTTCTCACCATTTCCAGGTGAGCACCGGGACCTTCGGGGTGTCCACTGCCGGGGGCCGGACTGGCCCTACCCTCAGGGGTCTTCCGCTCGCTGTGGCGCTTCAAGCTGCCGGTGTCACCCCGACCTCCGGTCTCCCGGCGCCGCCGCTGTCGGCTCCACAGGTACATGGCACCCGCTCCCAGCAGCAGGGGAGCCCCGACAGCCAGTGCCAGCTGCCATCGCGGCAGGCCCCCTGTTCCCGGGCCCGCAGACCCGCCGCCGCCGCCCACCCCACTGCCGGAGCTGGGTGCAGCTGCTGCGACCACTGCCGCCTCCACAGGCTTAGAGGCGGCCATAACGAGCGTCCTCTGCCACTGCCTCCTTGCCAGTCGCGGGCGCCACAGTCAACCAGGCAGCGTGCAAAAGGAGACCAGAGGGAGGGAAAGCAGGCAATGAACGAAAGAGCACGCTAGGTAGTGAGAGCGGACGACAGAAAAGGGCCAGAGGTCACCGGAAGCCCAAGGCATGCCGGGCCAGACCCAGCCGTCATTCTCCTCCCCTCTCAACCGTAGGAGAGGAGGAGGAAGAGGAGGAGGAGGAAGAGGAGAAGAAGGAAGGAATCGCTTCCGGGTCAGAGAAAAGTGTGGGCGTGAGATTGAAGGGTTAGGAATCTCTTTCCCTTTCCTTTCGCCTAGCTGCTGCTTAGGAAAATCATTCCTGGGGTCTTGGGTCTCCCATGGTGCCCAGTGTTGTTCCCTCCACCTTAAGGAAAGAAGGGCAGATGGCCTTCTTGCCTAATGAAGTGGAGGAGGGGGCGCGTAAATAGCCGGCTTAGGTGCGCAGTCCACCAAAACCAAGCAAAAGCCTCTACAGCGGCTCTGCGAATAGGCGGGAGTGACAGAAGAGTTGTGAAGGTGATTGGCTGGCAGGAATGGTGGGCGGGGCGTAGGCCGAGCTGCGCAATTTATTGGTAGGTTTTGGACCCCGGTTTCCCGTTACCGCCACGTTGGCGCTTCTCAGACCTCGGCCGTTAGCTGGGTTTTCTGTCCGCGTGTTGGTGAAGCCAACGGATTGGAAAGGCTTGTAAAGATATATGAGGAAAAGAGCTCAGAGCCGAAGATAGCCCCCTATATCACCGGGCTACGTTTGGACTAATTTCAGGTTATGGGGAGGTAGCAGGTGACGAAAAGACTAGGTGGACGTATCTCCGAGACTTAAGGGTTGAAGCAGTCCCTGCGGCTCACCGTCTGCTCCGATTACGAAAGCGGTGACGTCTGTGTTATGAGCTTCTTGAACTGGGTTGGTAGAAATCCACCACCTGCTTCGAGCGTTCTTTACTGTACACGTGTCTTGAGCTCGTTTCTGCCTGACCCCTCAGCCCACATGTTGCTCCTCTGAGCACCAGTGCCTTCCGCAGTGCTCTGGTCCGCCAACCCCCGTGTTTGCAGTATCTGTCTCAGCACACGTCTCTTATTCCCAAATCAAATTTCAGTTAACTGGTTTCATATTTATACTAGCTTTGTCAAGTCTTTACCCAGGCTCTGCATCAGATCTCTCAAAATTACCCTTGCAAGGCATTGTTTGGAATTCACGGTATTTTCAAGAAGAAAAATGAAAGATAACTTATAAAGCGACACCAAAATAGACTGATTAAAACAGAATGGCCTAACTTGAAATAATTTCAGGATCATTTCTTATCTCTGTTTCATGTAGTTCCTATTAGTAAATTACTTTCAGACAGTAGAGTTTCTTAGCAACAGACTGGGAAAAATAGGACTAAAAATAACAGCAATAGAATTGAGTTGTTACAGACTAAAAGGCTTCTCTCCAATCCTAATCCTCCAACCCCAAGGCAAGCAAGTTTTCTGCTCCTTAACACAATCTCTGCCTTGCCTTTTCACAAGAGAAAGTAAAGATTTTTCTTTCCTGAAATTTCAGTGTTTCTGTGATCTCAGGGTGGACAATGCTAGTATTTATAAACTATTAATATGAACTAAAACACAAAGGGTTTTTTTTTAAGCAACTTTTATTTATTGGCAATAGTTAAGGTTAAAATCCAAAGTTACAAAGGGTTTACTGTGAAGTCGCCCTCCAATCCCTGTCCCCACCAGAGTAGTTCCCTCTCCAAAGAGAATCAATGTTAAAGTTTCTTGAAACATTTTTAAAATTGACTAATGTTTATCTAAAGGGCTGATTTTGTTTGGTTTTATTTTTAAGATTGGCATTAGTAAATAAATTTATTCTTGTTGTTTTAATGCATTGTTAAACATCTTTCCATTGCCTAGCTTAAGCCATCTGTTTTCTCCCATTTTTTCTTCCATTTTCTAATTGATAGTCCCATAAAACTAAATTTACTGGCTTTGAGATCTTACTGACTTGTTGGGTAGTTTCTAACCTATGAAATGGTTAAGCACACACCTCTCAGATTACAGTATAGATTTTGTTTAGATAGCATGTAAAGTCCTTTTTATGTTTGTAACAACCTTTGATGCTTAGTTATTTTTCTAACTTTTGAAGGAAATAAGTAAAATACTGTGTTTCCTTTCTAAAATACTGAAGTTTTTCTTTTTTTTTTTTTTTTGTAGTTTTTGGCCAGGGCTGGGTTTGAACTCGCCACCTCCAGCATATGGGGCTGGCACCCTACTCCTTTGAGCCACCCAATACCAATACTGAAGTTTTTTATGTAAACCCAGACATTGGTGGATTAATGGAACTCAAAAGAACAAACTTTCTTCCCCTCTTCTCTGTGCTGTATCTTAGGAGGCAGTTGAATGAGGTAGAAAGTCCAATGAACTGGAAATTGGAAAACTTGAGTTCTTATTCTGGATTTTAAATTAATACTACTGAGCAATGTGCATGACTGTGGGCAACTCTCTTTCTTTTCTTTTTCTTTTTTTTTTTTTTTATTGCGACAGACTCTCACTTTGTCCTCAGTAGAGTGCTTTTGTGTCATAGCTCACAGCAATCTCAAATTCTTGGGCTCAAGAGATTCTCTTGCCCTATCCTCCCAAGTAGCTGGGACTACAGGCACCTGCCACAACTCCTGGCTATTTTTAGACATGAAGTCTTGCTCTGGCTCAAGCTAGTCTGGAACTGGTAAGCTCAGGCAATCCACCTGGCTTGGCCTCCCAAAGTGCTAAGATTATAGGTGTGAGTCACTGTGTGTGGCCTCAACTTTGCTTTCTATACAATGTAAAGGGTGGACTTAATGATTTCTAAGGCTCCTTATTGTTTTAAAATTATTTGATTCTGTTCCCTCAATTGTCATTGCCACAGGAAAGGCTTTCAGATTGGTAGAGTTGGTAGACAGCTGGTTGATTTTTGTTCATATCTTCTAATGAATCCACAAATGAGCCTATATTGAGCACCTACATACACAACTCAATTCTCTTTCAACCCTCTTGGGTTTTCATTCTGTTTTTCTTCACTACAAAATTTCTAGAAAGAGTTGCCTATACCAATTACCCCTACTTAATCATCACCCATTTCATCCACAATCTATTGTAATCTAGTTTGAAACTGCTTTGTAAGTCATTAAATTCATGGTTTGTTTGTTTGTTTGTTTGTTTGAGCCTTCATATACTTTTACCTGAAACATTGTTTTCTTTGGCTTTCAGGAGACTAGATTTTCTGGTTCTTCTATTCTCTGACCTATCTCTATTGATCATTGATCAATACAACTTTCTATGATGTCGGAAATGTTTTATGTTCTGTATGGCAACCACTAGCCATATGTGGCTATTGAGTACTTGGAATATAGCTTGTACGACTAAGTAACTACATTTTTTATTATTTAATTTGAATTGATTTAAATAGCTTCATGTGGCTAACAGCTGCCATACTGGACAGCACAGCTCCCTCAAGTATAAGAGTTTATTAGAATTTATCTTCTTTGCCTATAATCTCTCCATTAGTAACCAAAATAAGTCTCATTGCTTCAGGTACTATTTCTCTGCAGATAATCACTATCTATGTCACTATCTTGGCATAACTTCTCTCTTGACCTCTAGCCCTACTAGTAGGAAATACTACTATTTACTGAGCAGCTTTGCATGGATGCCTAATTTTTGTTAAAGATATAACTTCTCATCTTTCCTCCCCATTTTTTCTCTTTGAGTAGTCCTTTTTCCTCATAATACCACTGTTATATTAATGGTTACTCATACTTGAAACCTGAGACCTTTTCAGATCTTTATGTTTTTCAACTCTACCCAAGCAAATGTGATTATACTGATATATACACACATAAACACAAAACTGTGAAATCTTCAAGAAGATCAAGCTCTTTGTAATATCTTTTTTGTATTTAGCTTCCTTTTCATGTCCTCTGCCACTTCCCTATTTCTAATATGCGAAAATAAATAAAAGTATGTACTACACATAACAGATACTCGATGAATTGTTTCTTATTGTATAACAAAAATACCATATACTGGTCAGCTTATAAACTACAGAAACTTATTTCTCACAGTTCTGTGGGGTCCAAATTTGAAATCAGGGTGCCAGCATGGTCAAGTTCTGTGAAGGCCCTCTTGTGGATTGAAGACTGCCAATTTACCATTATGCCCTCACAGGGTGAAAAAGGAAAAGTAAACTCTGTGGAGTCTCTTTGATAAAGGTATTAATCCGATTTTAAGGGCTCTAACCTCTGTATTTAATAACCTCCCAAGGGCCCTGTCTCCTAATACTGTCACACTGGGTATCGGGATTTCGACATACAAATATAGGGAAAGGGGGCACCTAAACACTTAGTCCATAACACTTCCCATCTTTTTTTCTTTTATATATTTCCTTCATCTTTCCTAAACCCTGTATGTGTTTTCCCAGTAGTTTCCCTGCCTCTAGTGCCTCTCTTTTATATGTAACCCTGCCCCTTGATATCAGATTACTCTTCTTGTGCATAACTGCAATTGCTTTCATGAGCTCAAAGACTTTATAGACCCTCTACGTTTTCACTATAAGGTTTCATGTCTATTCCCACCCATACCTGTCCTCACATACTGCCTGTATCTCCTTGATTCACATTAATAGCATATGACAGTGTTTAAAATTATTTATATGGCCACCTTAATAGGATGTAGCCCCGTGGGGACAGAAACTTTGTTCATTTCATACTCTGAGAACCCAGTAGATAGTTGATACAATGGTTCATTTTATGTGTTGGTTTGTCTGAGGCATAGGGTCCCGGTTATTTAGTCAAATGTTATTCTGGGTGTGTCTGTAAGAATGTTTTTGATTGCTTGCTTTTTACTTTTAGTGTTACCTATTATAAGTTTTTGCTTTGTGGTTACCATTAGGCTTATAAAAAAACATAACATGTTATTCTAAGTTGATAGCATCTTTGATATCTCTCTGTCTCTCTCACACACACCCATAAACTACATTTTAACTCTACTTTCCCCCCACACTTCTTATTTTTGAGATCACAATTTACATCTTTTTGTACATGGGTCACTACAAAAGTTTTGGGACAGACTGTGTTATGGTCCCTTATTTTACTCCCATAGTTGACAGCATCCTTTCTGGTATACCTGTGCAAGTTTCAACATGCTTGGCTTATTGGCGTTGCTAGGAGGGCTTCATTTGTTTCTATCTGCATGGATTTTATGTTTTTTAATTTTTGTGTATCTCAAAGCTTTCATAATGGCCCACATATCACATATCTCTGAAACTATTATAGTTATTATTTTTAATAGGTTTGTCTTTTAACTTTCACTTTCGTAGATATGATAAGTGATTTGCACGCCACCATTACAATATTACAGTATTGTGAATTAAACTGTGTGCTTACTTTTACCAGTGAGTGTTTTTTTTTTTTACTTTTAAATGTTTTTGTGTTACTCACTAGCATTCTTTCCTTTCAGCTTGAAAAAACTCCCTTCAGTATTTCTTGTAAGACAGATGTGATGGTGATGAACTCCCTGAGCTTTTAGTTGTCTGGGAAAATCTAGCTCTCATTTCTGAAGGACAGATTTGCCAAGTACAGTATTCTTGGTGGGGAATTTGGCAGATTTTTTCCTTCAGCACATTGATCATCATTTTATTCTCCCCTGGTCCATAAGTTTTCTACTGAGAAATCTTATGTTATGCGTATTGGAACTCCTTTATATGTTAGTTGCTTCTTTTCTCTTGTTGCCTTGAGGATCCTCTCTTTGTCTTTAGTCTTTACAGACGTTTTATAATATGTCTTGGGGTAGGCTTATTTGCATTGATTTGACCTTCCTTTACTTGGATATTTATAGCTTTCTCCAGGTTTGGAAAGTTTTTTATTATTATTTCTTTAAATAAGCTTTCTATACTCTTATCTTTCTCTACTTCCTCTTGAATGCCAATGACTTGTGTGTTTGCTCTTTTGATGCTGTCCTATAAAGCTTGTAATCTTTTTTATTCCTTTTCATTCTTTTTAATTTTTTTATCTTCTGATTGTGTATTTTCATATAACCTGATTTTAAGGTCATAGATTATTTTTTCTGCTTGATCAATTCACTGTTGATGCTCTCTATTGCATTTTTTATTCTGTTTATTGTATTTTTCACCTCTAGGATTTCTGTTTGATTTTGTTTTATTGTTTCAATTTCTCTGTTAAATTTCTCATGCAGTTATTATTTTCCTCATTTTGTTGAATTCTCTGTATGTTCTGAATTTCATTGAGCATCCTTAAAATAGTTATTTTGAATTTTTTATCAGACATTTTATATATCTATGTCTCTTCAGGGTCAGTCACTGGCACCTTATCTTGTCTATTTGATGTTGTCATGTTCTCCAGATTGTTCGTGATCCTTATGGTCATGTGTCTATGTCTATGCATTGAAGAGGTGGGTACTTATTCTAGTCCTCATAGTCTGGCTTTGGTTGGGAACATCTTTCAACAGTAAGTGTGTCCAAAAATTGTGGTCATGTCACTTAGTGTGATTCCTAAGCCTGTGACTGCTGCAGAAGTCCTGAAGCCAAAGTAGAAGTAAGAAATGCCTTAAGCAAAGGACCATTGTGGCCAGCATAGTGCCAGGATGAATTCCCATGGCCACTAAGACTAACACAGCACAAGGCTGGAATCCTGTGTCTGCTGGTGCTGCACTAGGGTTTCCCTAAAGCCCGAAGTCACTGAGGCCTGCCTATTCCTCTGCATTATTTGGAGTCTAAAGCCATTTTAGTTGGCTGATGGTGATACAGCCTAGAACTCAAGTAGGCCTCACACAGACTATCGATTCCTGTCTGATGCTGTGATGGGTCTAGAGTCTCAGTCTGCAGTTAATGGCCTAGAGTCAGAGGTTGTGGGGTTCTTCCCAGTGCTGGGTTTTATTGTGGCAGGTCTGGTATTAAAGTCCAAGGCAAAGTCCTATACTTATATTGCTCTTTTTATCCCAAACAGATGGTATCTCTGTGTCCTACTGCCTGAGTTGGGTGTGTGTGTCACATGGGTAATGTAAAAATGTCCTTCCTTCCCTCTTCCCTCTGATTATTATGCTAAACCTGGTACTGTAATCTCTCTCCTGGTCCCCTTAGTTCTTAGGAAGGTATTTTTGTGCATTAATAGTTGTTCCCATTGATGTTTCTCCAAGGGGACAATTTCTTTTTTTTTTTTTGTTTTGAGACAGAGCCTCAAGCTGTCACCCTGGATAGAGTGCTGTGGCATCATAGCTCACAGCAACCTCCAATTCCTGGGCTCAAGCGAGTCTCCTGCCTCTGCCTCCCAAGTAGCTGGGA
>CAUYON010092353.1:0-34668 GCA_963573935.1 Arctocebus calabarensis
CATGGGGTACAGTGTCGGGGCTTCACACGCAATCTGAGATATTTTCATCAACCTGATTGACATACCATTCATGATATTTTCTCGTTTACTATATGAAAACATTTTTGATCTGTATTTAGAAGTTTTCTCCTGACCCTTTGAATATGTACCACGCATGTGATCTCACCCTTTGTCCCATCTCCCCCCACTCTCTCCCCCTCCGACTTAGATTTCTCGATAGAACAAGAAGAGGGGCAATCTACTGTAAATTTTACTGCATTTCCCCTGACTCCAGAAGTGTGTGCTCATTGTAGAAAATTTAAAAAATGCAGAAGACTAGAAAAAGGAAAATTAAGATTACTCATAATCCTACTACCTAGTGGTAAATACTCTTGCACATTTCCATTTATCCATCCACCACCTCTTTCCTGCCAGGTAAATATGTGAGGATATTTAGACATATAAACATACATTTCCTTCTTTTGTTTCTTGAGGGTAGCAGAACGTTTAGGAATATTCTCTCTGCTTGGATTCAAATTTATGTGGGTAAATTCAAGAAATTTCTACATCCCTGAGACTCAGTTTTCTCACTTGCAAAGTGAGAATAATAATAACTTCCAGGACACTGTACAAACTAAATGAGATTAAGTATGCAAAGTCTTTACCACAGTTCTGGACATTAATACTCCAGTTTGCATTAACAAATATAGGTTATTTTTTGCAATGCTATTTTGCTTTATGGTTTCTCTTATCTTAGATTTCCTTTCTTTTTCCTCTGATCTCTTTCACTGTCAGTTTCTCCTGTGATTTGGAAAGTGCACATTCTATTTTTATTTCTAGTGGGTTTTTGAGTTGGATTTTAAAATCTTGCAGTTTGCACAGAATGTGATGGTATTTTTTTTTAAACCATCCCCCACCATGAAAGAAATGGGCTGTAAGTTTTTGTAAGAAATAGATTAAGGATACCATTGTGAGGCTTGGCGCCTGTGGCTCAACGGGTTAAGGTGCCAGCCACGTACACCTGAGCAGGCGGGTTCGAATCCAGCCCGGGCCCGCCAAACAACAATGACAGCTGCAACCAAAAAATGGCCGGGCATTGTGGTGGGCGCCTGTAGTTCCAACTACTTGGGAGGAGCAGGCAGGAGACTCGCTTGAGCCCAGGAATTGGAGGTTGCTGTGATGCGATAGCACTCTATCCAGGGTGACAGTTTGAGGCTCTGTCTCAAAAAAAAAAAAAAAAAAAAAGGATACCATTGTGAGTTGGGAAAACTGAAATATTTGCCCATGGTCACGGGGTTGCCTTTTTTTTTTTTTTTTTTTGGCAGAGTCTCACTGTATCTCCCTGTGCTGTGGTATCATCATAGCTCAAAGCAACCTCAAACTCTTGAGCTTGAGTGATTCTCTTGCCTCAGCCTCTTGAGTAGCTGGCACTACAGGCATATACTACCATGCCTGGCTAGTTTTTCTATTTTTAGTAGAGATGGGGTCTTACTCTTGCTAGGGTGGTCTTGAACTCCAGAGCTCAAGCAAACCACCTTCTTCAGCCTCCCAGAACATGACCACACAGTTTCAAGAAGTGCAGCTAAGAGTCAAACCCAGTTCTCTCTGACTTTAAACCTTGTAATTCTTGGCCTATATCCTTATTACCAAGTGGCCACTAGGTTTCTTTTTGAACGCTTTTGGGTATGACTCTCCACTTTCAGAATCAGCCTAATCCTTCTTGAGCAGCTCTGTAGGGAAAGTCTTTCCTTATATTGAAATAGAATTTTGTCCTTGCTTGGCTTCTACTTCCCATTTCCTACAAGATAATGCTTACTTGTTCTCCGTCGTCAAACAAACATTTCCTGATTCTCATTATGTGCTTGGATTCAATGCAAGTTCTGTGGGGGGTTAAAACATGATCTTTGTTCTTAAATAGGCTCTTGGAGAGGTAAGACCTAAATATATTATGTAATTAGAGAACAATATAAAACTAAATAAATAGGATAAACATATACTGAGTGAATTACCAACTTATCAAAGTTCAATGTTGGGGGAGAAAAGCACAGAAGTACAATTTCCAGTGACAGTTTCTCTCTACCCCATCTCTTCCTCCATCTGAAATGATACAATTATAATTGAGAATTGGGGATTCAAAAGTGCATTATTAGAGTTAAATGTTAATGCAATAGCAAAAGAAACTTCTGCAGGGGTCCTTAGATGTTTGATGTAAATATAAAACAGAATTCACTAAAATAATAAATGTCAAATATAAAATCCATTGTTTCCAATTACTGCCACTTCACAGACTTTAACTACCTAATTTAGCTAAAGCATGAGGGGAAAATATTTTGCGCTTGAAAATGTAAATTAAAACATTTTCCAATGCAGCCACAATGCCGCATTATTGAGCTTGGCAGTCCCTCACCCCACTCCATTGCCTATGGTCCATTACCCTGGCCCAGAGCCTTGGAGTTTATCGGGACTGCAAGACATTCTCTGCTTCAGACTCTGCTCCTTTGATAAGGGTTATCACTTCGCTAGATGTAGAAAGCTCAGATGTGCCAACTTGGGGCTTTCACTGGAAATTTATGGTGAGGGGAATGCTGATAGGTTTTCTTTTTTTTTTCAGAACCTCAGTTTTTTCTTTTTATTGAAAAAATGAGGATACTTCATCTCCATGAATCCTTTGTGGACTTGCGTGAAAACACAGTTCAGCATGTTCAGGGTCCTTTATGTAACAACTTTAATTTATTTATTGTTTTAGGTTAATTTGAGGGTACAAAGTTTGAATTTGTTAGGTAGACTCCCTCTTATAATTGGGGGCAGACATATAATAGCTGACATATAAAATAGTGCCATGTAGCTAGTGGTTATCAGGAAGACTCCAAGATCAAGGCAAGCCCACACCATGTGAAGACCACTCTGACATATTTTATATGTCAGCTATTATATGTCTGCTTCCAAGAGGTGTGCCATACACCTTAACATAATGCCCATTAAGCGAGAACACACTCACCTCCCTCTGTCTTCCCCTCCCCTCCCTTCCTCGTTTCCTCGCCCTTCAATTAATTTGAGTTTTTCTCTTATGTGGACATATATTAGATTGTCTAGTGGCTTCATAATAGTATGAAGTTCATTGGATACTTGCTTTTCCATTCTTGTGATACTTTACTAAGAAGAATGTGTTTCAAATCAATCCAGGTTAACACAAAAGATGTAAAGTCTTCATCTTTTTTAATAGCTGAATACTATTCTGTGGTATATATATACACAACAGCTAGTTATAACACATTTTAGGTCTTTAGATTACCCAGCTCAGAGAACAGGCAGGTTGACCCATTATAGAGGGAATTTTTTTTTTTTTTTTGAGACAGAGTTTCATAATGTCACCCTCGGTAGAGTGCAATGGCATTACAGCTCACAGCAACCTCAAACTCTTGGGCTTAAACTATTCTCTTGCCTCAGCCTCCCAAGTAGCGGGGACTACAGGTGCCAGCCACAATGTCCAGCCATTTTTTGGTTGCAGTTGTTATTGTTGTTTGGCAGGCCCAGGCTGGGCTCAAACCTGCCAGCCTTGGTGTATGTGGCCGACACCCTACTCACTGGATTATAGGCACTGATCCTACAGGGAATTTATTTTAAGGAAATTAGAGCAAGGTCAACTTGAATACATAGAATTCTGTGTCTCTCTCTCATGAATTAGGGGGGCTGTGTGACTCATGGTTTCCCCCTACTTGTATATACCCCATTCTCCTCTCATTGATGACCTCAGAGCTTCCCAAGTACTCTGCTTTTCAGAGTGGTCTGCACATGGTGTGGGCTTGCCTTGATCTTGGAGTCTTCTTGATAACTACTAGCTTTATGGCACTATTTTATGTCAGTTATCATTCTAAGGCATTCCATATATAGTTATTCTTCAAATGCACATGATAAGCCCATGAGGAGAGTTCTTTTATAATCTCCATTTTACAGATGAGAAGACTGAGATGAAGAGAGGTAACACGCCTTGCTCAAGAGCACATAGGTAGAAAGTGATGGAGCTGGTACATGGATCCAGCCCGGCTCCAGCCTTTATCCTTGCTCTAATCTGTCTCCTACTGGTGTTCTGTCAGATTTAACTTCCTTCTGCCACTGCCTGATTCTCTTTGTATTTTTAAGTTCTGGTTCCCAAGGTAAAGACTTGGATTGGCTTGATTCTTCATTCTGTGTTGCTTCTGGTCCAGTCAACTGTACAGTTGAGTAGGCTGAAGGAATCATGTGGTTTTCAATGTGGCTGCCTTGAGAGAGTTATAGGAAGAGCATGGTTGTCCAGATAAGTGAGCAGAAGGGTAAATGGTCTCTGTAACTGACTTCTTAAACCCACTGACACTATCTTTGACATGTAGGTTTAAAATGTTTCTATGTATCCATAGGCTCGTCTCTTATAGCCACTGAGTCAGTTATCTTGGATATCTATCTGTCCAACCTTTCCAGTGTTCATACATACTGCTGTTACCTCATGGAGAGGAGGAAGTATTGTGTCACATCAGGAAGCATACTGCCAGCTGGTTTGTTTGGTTTGCTTCCTATGGAGCCCAGCATGGCCCACCAGGTTAACACATCAAGCTCATGGGTGATGTGCAAGATACAGAGGAGGAATAAGAGAGTGACTCTGTCCTGGGGAACTTAGAACCTCCTTGGTGGATATATGGCAGCACTAGAACACAGTACAGAACAAAGCCCTGATGACAAAAGGCAAAGGCCACAAATATTTATCAAGAGTCAAGCTGTAGCCTATTTTGCGTTGCTTTAAAGGAATACCTAAGACGATTTAATTTATAAGTAAAAGAGGTTTATTTGGCTTGTAATTCTGAGTTAGAGAAAGTTCATGACTGGGTATCTGGGGAAGCCCTAAGGCTGTTTCCACTCATGGTGGGAAGTGAAGGGGAGCAGTGCGTGTTGCGATCACATGGCGAGAGAGGAAACAAGGGACAGAAGGTGCCAGGCTCTTTTGAACAACCAGCTGTAGTGGGAATTAATCGATTGAGAACTCACTCACCCCACCCCCCCCCCAGGGAGGACACTGATCTATTCATGAGAGATCCACCCAACCCCATGATTCAACTATTTCCCATTAGGTCTGACCTCCAACATTGGGATCAAACTTCAACATAAAATTTGGTGGGGGCAAAGATACAAACAATAGCATCAATTTCCTTGTTAGATGTTTCCACATATCTTAGCTGGTCTTCACAATCATTCTGAGATGTTTTATAAGCTCATTCATTAGTCAAAGAAGCCATGACATGGAAGCCATGACAAGCAACAGACATAGTTGCTCAAGTCAGCCTGAGTTTTCAGTGACAGTGCCATGCCTGCCTTGATTAACACTCAAAGTCCTTTGTTCTAAAAGTGCAATGTGACCCTCTCTGCAGGAATGAGTGACATGAGTTTTTTAAATGTAATTGCCTCTGAAAGCCACCTAGAGTTGGAACTGGTTTAGCAAAGCTTATTTCTAAAGCCAGTGAAAAACAAAGATTTTGCTATAACGAAATTCTAAAACCCTCTACATTGGGATTTGCTTTGCTTTGTGGATAAGAGCAGCAGGAGTGTGGCTGAGCTCAGTTCTCCCTGAAACTTGGGTGATTGCTGAGGTGGGTTCTAGACAAACACAGAATCTATAGAAAAATAGATCCTCAGCTGAAAGCAGCTCATTCTCCTTTTCTTTAGCTTAGGTGCTAACCATGGGCTTGGGTGGGTCTTAGGCTCACAAAATCCCTTCTCTGGTATTTTGCACAGTGATTAAAAGCTTGGACTTTCGTGGTACAGAGACTCAGATGTTGTCTTGACTCTGGCGTTTATCAACTGTGTTGTATAGGGCAAGCCATGTGATAGTTAGTGAACTTATGTGCCTGATAATAGATGGTATCTATTATTGTTAATTATTATTATTATTCTTTCTCATCATCCAGACCCTGATTCTGGATGAAAGCAGAAAGCAAAGGGAAAGCAATTTTAGAAGTATTTTCTAATTTTAGACTCTGAAATTAGCCTAAAGCCCATTTTGTCCCCTTTTCTATTTGAAAAATAAGGTTTACTTCTTACTGGAAATGATTGAGGTGGTCTCCAGGCTGGAGAGGAGATTGTTTTTAGTGTCAAATGATAAAACAGCCTATGAAAAATAAAAACAAAGTCAAGTGTCACCCTGAAATTAGCATAGAGCAACCCCTTCAGTATGCATTTGTATGCACCCTCATGCTCTTATTCAGACACAGAGAAGGTAATAGACCTTTACTTTTCCTTCCAAGAAAACTCTGACCACCCTTTCTGCTTCTAAGAAATGTTCTGTTTCTCACCCTAATGATGTAGTTTTGATAGATTCAGACATTTTCATTCATTTCACCAATAGGGCTTCTACTGATTGGTCTAGGATGGGCATATGATCTGTGTTAGGCTACTGGAGCACTTTCCGTACTTTTAGAACCGGAGATGGGAAAGCATGAGGTGCAATGCCTGAAGGTGTTGGTGGCCATGTGTCTTATCAGGTAGAGGATGACAGTGTGTAATATACGTGTAGACAGCAGAAGAGATGAGAAAGAAAGAGTCCTGGAACTTTTGGGTCCTACACCTGCATGGGACTGAATTCTGCCAATAACCTGAAAGAACTTAGAAGGAGATTCTTCCCTCTGGGCTTCCAGTTAAGGAATGCTGCCCTGATGAACGCTTGATTTTAGCTCAGTTAGACTGTTAATCAGTCTTCTGTCCTACAGAACTATGAATAAGAATGAATTCCAAACTGCTAAGTTTGCCATACTCTGTTAGGACAGCAATAGGTATTTCAGCATTCCTGATCCTGCCTCCAAATACCAGCTTTGGAGTTAATATAACTCAGAATACCCTAACACATTTTCAAATATTCTGTAGGTGAGGGCCTAGGGGGCACAGGAGAGGAAGTACACCCCTGCCTGAGACACCCCCATGGAGAACTATGGCTACGAAGAGGGCTGGCTAGAAGGCAGAGGAGCTAGTCAGGAGGTGGTTGTTATTTTAAGCTTTGAGACAAAATGACCTGGAGGAACACAGTGGCTGTGGGACTAGGCCAGGGGATGAGTTTGAACAATAACTAGGAGGCAGAACCAACAGGACCCATCAGTAGTGTTGATGGTTTTGGTTAGTGTTAGGAAGTGAGCATCTCTTCTGTTTCCTTCCTTCTCTTCTGCCTCCACCCTTCTACCCCCATCATTGCCGTGCACATCTAAGAGCAAACAGAGTTTTTGCAGGAGCCTGACTTTCCCTCCAGTGAGCAAGAGGACCACACTCCGGAAGCCATTAGCAATTTGTATCAGGATTAGCCAAAGAAGGGAAATGACAGCAAACCCCAAAGGCCCCTTATGGCCAAAGTCACCGAGTTGGTGAAACACAGTAATTGCTTGAACAATTTTCAGCCTCTCCTTGCTAAAATTGATGATAGGAAATGAGGAGAAATTTTATACTTTCCAATGGAAGCAAATCAGGAGGTCCAAACAGCTGAAATGCAATTTGAACCAGGGTGTTTGGCTAAACCCACCAAACTCCTGTGTGCAGTTTGAGGACATTTCACCCTAGGGACTTTTATTTATACTTTGTCTAAAAGTGCTCATGCTTTTTATTTACACCCTTGTAGCAAA
Source organism: Arctocebus calabarensis (assembly GCA_963573935.1). Lineage (NCBI taxonomy): Eukaryota > Metazoa > Chordata > Mammalia > Primates > Lorisidae > Arctocebus > Arctocebus calabarensis. The sequence continues at coordinate 7,608 of CAUYON010092353.1, forward strand.
CTCCTTGTACCAAATTCCTCCTGGGAGAAGTACTTTGTGTGTTTTCTATTTTTCCGAGCTGGCTCTGATGGAGGCGGAGCACACACAGAGACCCATTTCACACTCTGTGTTTGTTCTTGAGGTGTGACAGCCCACTTGATCTCCAGCTGTAATCTAGTTCCTATGGACTTCCCTAGCCTGGTAACTGGAAGGACCAGCCCTGCTTAAATTAACCCCTTATCTTTGGAAAGTGAGCAGAACAGAGCAAATAAACAGTTACCCAAGACAAAACCAAGTGTCACGGGAACCTTTTCAAGTTGATCTTAGGTGAGAAATTAGAATTCCCCTTGCGTTTTCCAGGATTGCTTATTCTTGATAACAGCCATGGTGACAGGAATGAAACACTGAGTAAAATAAAAATAATGATTCAACATAATCAATAGGTCACAACGGAGAATCTGAGTTTTTATGTGCTATTTCATGCATAGGGATCAATGAATCCCATGGGTTTTCTTGGCATCAGCACTTTAGGGGAAATGTTCTAGCATGCAATATTAAGGCTAAGGGGCTTATGTAATTTATACAAAGGTTTTGCCTATCAAAATCTAAAGTTTGCCCCACTCTCCTAACCCCAGAAAAGCAGAAAGGGTCATGGCATGAGGTGGTTTCACTCTGGATCTGATTAAGCAAACCATTTTACCATTCAACATAAAAGTCCATTCAAGTGGGGTCAATTCTGTCCATTAAGAGAGTGAGTAGGCGTGATGTCGCTGGGGTTAGGGTTGATACTTACCTTGCTTTGGACACATTTTCAGCTTCAAGAGACCTTCTTGTTCTTTGCACAGAAGACCTTCTCTTGTTCTTCTCGGCACAGAAGAAAAGCCAAGGACAGAAAGCAAGCCTCCCTGTCAAACTTCCTTGGTGCCATTTTCCTAATGCTGACTCTATATCCAGACTTGCATGATTTTATAATTATAGCTATTTGCTTGATCTTGGATAGGCAAATCGGCTTGGGAGCCGAAGGGATGTTTTATGTCAAGATGCTCTAACTTTGGTTGGCAATTATCTTCTGCATATTTAGGAACAGTGACAGCCATCTCTCCATTCTTGAATATATTTCTGGCATTTTCAGACTTCAGTCCCAACAAGGCAAGGAGAAGGGCTCTCCACAGATGAGATAGCTAATGAAACTATAGAGTTGGGATTTTTTTTCTTATGAAAGAAAATCCATAAGTGACAAAATATCTCACCAAGTCATTTTTCCTCCCCAACATCTTGCATTGTGTATGTGCTTGGCACATGCACAAATTAGGTTTATAGATTCTGTAAAGCATCTGCTCTGAATGTAATGCCAGTAATTTTTCAAGAAAGTCAGCAAAATGTGGCTCAAGAAGGAAAACATTGCCAGTATTTTAAAAAAATTCTATTGTTTTTATTAAATCTGCTACAGAGTGGTGACTAAATCATTTACTCTTTACATTTAATTTTTATTTTTATGGTATACTCCCCTCAAAATGAGGTTGAGTTTTAAATCCTCATACTCTTAACATCCCAAGCCATGCAGTCACATAAGGGGTTTGTTTCAGTAAAAATGATTACTGGTGTCTATAATAGAATTGTAATAACTCAATACTGTTTTATAAATTTTTGATTCACTCTGCATTTTTTATTTGACAGCTTGCCAAGTTCCAGTTTTTATCTGATCATCTTTGCATCAATAATACATGAGGTTGAGATCTTCTGAAAAGCAGATACTTTTTTTTTTCTCGCTGAATGCTTTGCTTTTGCCAGCAAAAATATTGATTTGGATTTAATAATCTGTAGTCCTTTTGGTTTGATCATACTTAGCAGGAAACCCTAAAAAGAGCCATGGCCACATATCAGCCAACATGGAATCAATTGCTTTTCTCTAATAAATGCAATCATTAAACACCTGATCCATACTATTGCTTGTTATGTGAAATTGATTAAAGGGTTGCCACGGTTGGATTTGAATGGCCCAAGTTTTCCCCATTCAGATCCTCTCAAGCAAATAATGACAATCAGAAAAACCCAGACCATAGAAAAATGATGTTTCTGATTACAATTTCTTGTCACCTCTACCAACATACAGTTTGTCAACACTCGGTTCCTAAACGATTCCAACAACGATTCTGATGTGAGTCTGTTCTTGTGCCCAGCTGTTCATGTGAAAGATAGTAGTGTAAGGAGCAGAGTCCATCCCATCACGTATCTCCAGCATTGTTACCAATAATCAGGAAAATGAACTGACGAGGAATTGGGAGGGCCTTATCCGTGGTCTTATTTTCTTTCATCTTTATCCGTGGTCTTATTTTCTTTCATTTGCATGGAATGCAACCAAGGACATATTTTTAAAACTCAGCATTCCCTTTTTAAATAAATGACAAAATTCTGGTAAGTAAGAGAATCACTAACCCAATAATTGTCAAGTGATTAAATCAGAATCTCTGGGGTTATGATGTGGGAATTGGAATTTTTTAAAAGCTTCCCTGGATCATTTCTACATGCTTATGTTGAAATCCAGTATTCATTCTAAATTGAAATCTTGCTGCTCTTAGTATAGCTGGGTACCACCAGAATCATGCATGGGCTTGTTAGAAATAAAGAAATGTCAGATCGCCTGCCCCCAGGTCTACTGAATTAGAATTTGCAATTTTGGCAAAAGCCCCCATTACCATTCGTAGGCACATTCAAGTTAGACAAAATTTGCCCTAAACTACTTTTATGTGAAACACCATGAAGTTATGCAAGCCAGTTTGTAAGCAGATGAGCAACTTTCAGTGTTTCTAGAGGAAGTGGATACAGTGGAAGGCAGTTCCAGGTTTTTACCCTAGTAATTACAGTTACTAGCTGTGTGACTTTGAGTAAGACTCCTTAAGCTTCAATTTGTTCATCTGTGTCATAAGACTAATAAGAACACCCACATCCATGGAACTATTGTGAAAATTAATTCAGAGATTGCATGTCATCTGCTTAAAACCATGCCAGACGCATTGTAAGCAAGCCATGTATTTTAGTAGTTAATACTAATATTAATAATAAGGTTGTTGTCTTCAGAGACCCCTACCATTGCTGAGATACCTAAATGTCTGTAGCAATTCTTTTCTTATTTATCTATTTACCCATAAAGCCAATCAAAGGTGGCCCTGATGTCTCCTCTTACATTTTCAGCTCATACTTGACCCTGTTCATCATTTGCAGGAGAGATGACCTGAAGGTTAATGGATGCCTAGGAAAACAGGCCAGTGGCGAGCTCAATCAGAATGTCTTCCTAGCTCCCAAGTCTGGGTGACTTCAGCATAATTGTCTTTGGAAGCCACTTGTCATTGTGTGTAAAAGGAAGGACTCACAAAGCCGTTTCTGCGTGGGGCTAACTCTATTCACCTTAATCTGGCCTGCTTTGGAAAGCTTTCTTGGCTCTTTCCCACCAAATCCAAACAAGGACGGGAGATTTTATTAAAATGACTTGGGCTCAGCCTGCTCTGTGGTCTGATCCATTGAAGGGAGCCAAAAATGTCCCCTAGTGTCCATAGAAACATTGTTCTTATTTTTCAAAATTAATCCAGCTGAATTTGCAAGGCTGCATCACCTCCATCAGAGCTGCAGACGGCCAGGACAAAGAGCTGTTTTGATGTTCCCAGCTGGGAACCCTGCCCTCAGCAAATATAGTTGATATAAATAAATGGTCTCTTGCCTGCTTACATTCATGCCCATCTGTTTGGAGGGCAGGGTGCCCAATCAAAAGTTGCCTAGATGCTCACCACGGGCACTGGTGCCAAGGAATGACGATTTGCTGGCAGCTTGCCTAAGTCTGCGAGTACCATCTTTTCAATCGTGGGTTCTCATTCTGGACCAGAATGGGAACACTGGCACTGCATGCTTCCTTACTGTTGATCACACCTGTTGACAAAGCTGTGCCAAAGCAGAAGATGGAGAGAAAGAAAACTGCTGTGTAAGGGCATGTTTGGGCTCCCAGGGCCTGGCAAGCCCAAGATAGATTCTAATTAAGTAGAGAAAATCTCTGCCCATGGATGTTCTGATGGGGCACAAGACTGGCAGGTCAAACTTTACTTTATTGCACGGGTGGAGGTCTGGGTGCTCCTACCTGGTGACTCTATCCTGTGTAATATATGCGTAATGGAACGCTGGTCTTTGATGATGTCTGGAGCCAAATAAGCCAGGGGGAACAGTGGAAGGCAGTCCCAGGTTTTTACCCTAGTAATTCCACTTACTTTGAGTAAGTCCCCTGGCTCCCAATTTTCACCCACCTACCAGCAACAGTGTGTCCTGAGGTGCACAAGTCACAGGATGTAAAGCCAAGGACCTGACTATATTTTGTGTGGGCTGAGCTGGAGAAAGGAAATGAAGCCACTTGAGAGAGAGCATGATAAAAATCATGATTTTTTATACTGATAAAAATCAGGGTTAGTTCCCTCTGAACTTGTTAAGCACAATCAGAAGTAAGTTAATGTACTCAGATCATTAGGGTTAAAGAGAAATCTTCATAGCAAAAATAAGTAAATTATTAATCCCAAGATACTGTGTGGATCTCTAGAAGGCTAAAACTGTGGCTTCAGCTGTGGAATACCATGAGGAAAGGCAGTGAGCAATTGTTGTTGAAAAGAAGTTCTCCCTCGTCCCATGGAGGGAAAATAGGTTGAGAAATTGCCGGTTGAAGATATCAAAGCAAAATACCTGATTTATACTCAGAAGAGCATTTTGTTGTTTCTTATGGTTTTGATTGTAAATTTGCATCTTTTCATTTCACTCTGACTATTCTATCAACTAAACTTGTGGCTAAATCCTTGTGGAAAGCTGGACAATGATTTGTCAAGATGTCCAAGTGCTATTCCCTGGAACCTGGGAATATGTTAACCTTATTTGGCAAAAGAAATTTTGTACCTGTGACTAAGTTAAGACTCTTGCTGAGGAGATTATCCTGGATTATCTGGGTGGGTTTGATGCAATGGTCAGGGTCCTTAATCAGAGCACAAGGCAACGTGATAAGGGTAGCATAGACTGGGTAATGTGTTTTCAAGATGGAAGAAGGAAAAAAAAGCCAAAGATAAAAATGGTCACTAGAAGCTGAAGGAGGAGGTTAGGGGTAAGATTGTTCCACGAACCTTCCAGAAGGAACCATTTCTGCTGACACCTTAGCTAATAAGACTGGATTTACACAATCCTTACCCTTGTGTAATAGACATAGGGTGGCCCAAGCTAGGAGAGCCCTGAGGCTACACAGAGTTGGAGCACAATAGCACATTGGCTGCTCTGATAAAACCAACTAATTGAGTTAGTTACTTTTCTCCCAACCCACTGGCTTTTCTTTTCCCCTTTGCTTGAATCCAGAGACCATAATAAAATTCAGTATCTTTGTTTTGATTTTTCTTAGAGTTGTGTGAACCCAAGGGTTTTTTTAAAGAAGTTCCCTATCAAGTCTTTACATTTAATGTTTAGCCTACCAGGTCAGGATGTCAAATTAATGTCAGTGCAGGTAATGCCTGTTTTAACAGCAAGCATTCAGTTCCCAAAGGCAGGGAACATTTTTAGAGCAGCCCTTCAGATTTACGTTTAGTAACATTAATATATCTTTACCATGTGCCAGGCACTGGGCATTATATAGTTGATATTTGAACTAGTTCTTTAAACAACACAGTGAATTAACTGGGAACTCGAGCACATAGGCAGTGTGAAATGGCTGCTGTTATTAAAAGTTAATACTTACTGTATTCCCATCAGCAACTACCTTAACACTGTATGGCAGCTGCTGTTGCTGAATGTTATCAGCATGTGCCCATCCACCTACCCATCCATCACTTCATCTCAGCAGCTACACTGGTCGTCATTTGCCTGCCTGCAGTGGCCTTGACTGGCAGGCAGAAAGCAGACACTAGGAAAAATTCAGACTTTACCTATGGTTAAATCATGCTTTGGCCAGGTTTAATTCTTTCTCTCTCTCTCTTTCTTTCTGTCTTTCTCTTTCTTTTTTAACTTACAGTGGACCTCTTTTGCTTTTATTTCTTCTTGGAGGCAATAATGGTACAGGAAACCATAAGTTAATACAATAAAGATAACTAACCAACTTAAGTTGTCTCATGGACTAACCTATGTGATCCAAAGTGACACATACCCTACAAAAGGAAGATACTGGTAAAAGTTAACTATTTTATCTTTTCTTCAAAGAGATTAAAGTTTTAAGCATTTGTTTTTATGTAATGTTCAAGAAATGGAGAGAATCTGCCAGTTTGCTATTATTTATTTCTTGTGACTAAAGCCAAATGGTGTCTTTTCAAATTTGGTTGAGTTTCATCCATGCTTCCTATTGACTAGTCTATTTTTAACATGCATTTCAAGTGCTTGGCATACTGAAAAATTATCCCCATGGCTTCTAAGTCTAATAGATGGGCCTTATTCTGCCCAAGCTTCCTTTTACCAAAGCAAATACAAACTATTTTTCTTGATGTAGTCATTCTTTTCTCCATGTTATTTTCATTTCTGTGCTTGCAATCTAAGTTAGTGATAATTCAATCTTCTATTATGATGATAGCCTCAATATTTGAGATGCCTATCAGAGCAACATAAAAGCATTTCTGTGGAATTCAATAGACCGGAGAAGAAAATAATCAAAATACTGTTCATTCATGCACTTATCAACAAACATTTATTGAGCATTTTTAGTTGCCCGGCTGTCCTGAATTTTTATTTATTTATTTTTCTTTTTTAATTCTCTCCCTTCCTCTCTCCTATAAATTTGCCACCATATTTCAAAACTGAGAATCCAAATATGAATAAACTATAGCTACTAAGGACTTAGAATTTAAATAGCAACAATACACTGCATTATTTCTGCTATGGAAGGGTGCACAGGTGTCACTGGAGCATCAGAAGAGAGAGCCCACCTGTATACAGGGACATTGGCACAGGCTTCACAAAGGAAATAACTCTTAGGGCTGAGTAGGAATTCATTAAGTAAGCAGAGTTGGGATGGGTTAGTTTTCTAGTCTATGTCAGAAATTCTTACAAATGTAGCAGCTTAAAACAACAAACATGTATTACCTTATAGTTTTTGTGAGTCAGGGGTCTGGGCCTGGGTTACCTGGGTTCTCTGCTCAAGGTTACACAATGGGCTGCATTGTCATCTGGAGGTTTGGCTGGGGAGGAATCTATTTTGAAGATTAATCTTGGATGATAGATTGTGTTTTCTTGTGTTTGTATGACTGAGGACCTCAGATTTTAGCTGGAGCTAGACAGAGGTGATTCTCAGCTCTTGGAGGCCACCAGCAGTGCCTGGGGGCTGTCCAGGGTATCTTGCCAAGTGGTTGTTCCTAACATGGCCTCTTACTTTATCAATCCAGCAAAGAGAATCTCTAGTCTGCTAAAACATAGAACACAACAAAATCATAAAGTATCATCTCATCACCTTTGATGTATTCTATTGATTAGAAGTAAATAACAGGTCTCACCAAGAGCCAAGTAGGAAGGGGAAGGAACCACACAAAAGTGTGAACACAAGGGTGAAAGACTCATGGAACATCAGATGTCCCTGTAGGGTCTGACCACCATACAGGATGATAACAGGGAAGAGAGGAGCAGGTAAATAAGAAAATCTGTAGAGAAGAAACAGTGGTCCCATACAGCTATAATAGGATGGAGGAATTAATGCGGAAGGACTCCAGACTGGAATGATAATAACTACTGCTAACACTCACATACTGCTTATTCCATGCCACAGCACTTATATATGTTAAATCATTCAATCCTTATAAAACTCCCATGAAGTATTGTTACATCATCATTAATAGATAAAGAAAAAAAAAAAAAGGCAAGCAAAACTAGGTAAGTTGACCAACATTCTAGTGCTTAAACATGGTAGAGTTTGACACAAATTGTTTGGCTTCTGAGTCTGTCCTTAACCACTATGCACACTGGACAAGTATCGAGGTCTACAAGGAATTATGAAGGGTCTCGTTAGGGAATTTGGCTGTGTCCCAGGAGGCAGTGAGAAAACATTGGGGGAGTTTCACTCAGGGATATGGGCCATCCCATAGACTGTTACCTGGCCAACAGTGTGGAGGGAGCAATGGGGCTGCAGACACTGTTACCAGTAAGGCAAGATGAGTGACTGGATGAACACAGGGCCTATGGGGTTTTGGAGAAGGGAATGGACATGAGACACTTGGCAAATGTACATGATCTGATTGTGAGATCTGGGAGTGGGATGTGTCTAGGATAACTTCCCGGTTCGTGGTCTAGATGATTTGGTCTGCAATGGTCTTATGATACATCCTTTAATCTCTCAGTCACTGAAGGGCAGAGACTACATTCTTGTTCATTGCTCTATCTGTTGGGCCTGACAATGCTTTGCCCAGAGTTCCAAAAGCAAACACTTGCACTTTGCTTTGCTATATGCCAAGTACTGTTATAAGAATTTCACTTATATTAACATGGTTAACACTCACAGCACTTCTGTGAGACAAGTGCCTTTGTTGCCTATATTTTACAAAGAAAAATGCAACTAAGGCACAGCATCGTGAAGGGACTTGCCCAAACTCACACAATTAGCATCAGAGACAGGGTTTGAACTTGGGCAGGCTCTCTCTAGAGTTTGGGAGCTTACTCATTACACTGCATCACATCACACAAACACAAGAAAGGTACTCAATAATGTTTTTAAATGCTGTTGTGTGACAACAATTTAAAAATATGATGTAGTCAACTTATCAATATTTTTCATGGCATTTTGTATAAATATCCATTGTCCCATTTAGAAAACAGTTACTCTAAAGATGTGTTAAAATGTCTTCCTTTCTCATTACCCTTGAGCCACTCAAGCATGAAGACTAGGTTCCATTAGACCCTTGTGCAGGGCACTCAGTGACCATTTCTGGAATTGATTATTTTCTTATACATTATAGATAAGATTTATAATTTCCAAACTGCCTTTATTCCATTATCTCCTTTAATACTGACATCAGCTCAAAAAAGTAAGGGCAATGGTTCTTGCTATTCCTATTTTAAAGCTTCGGACATTGAAACAGAAGAAAGTGATCAAATTAAACCCAAAACTTCAGTTGCAAGTACTTATCAATCATTATTCCTCATTAGAGTAATTTCAAATAGGGTTAAACTATTTGCTTGTTTGGCTGGAATAATGGGGACCAGGGAAAATGCCCCATTCTAGGTTCAAGTATAATGGCAATGATTCTTTGCAATCATTTTCTTTTTTTTAGAATAACATCAGGGAAACATCAAGGACATGAGAACATGGAGTACATTAAAAACTAAAAAGACACAGGAAAGTATAGCAACTGGCATTAAGTGACTAATTAAATGGCTATCACAGAGCATAGTTTTTTAAAAAAGAGTCTACTTATCGAATAAATAAGTTAAAAATAGGAAGCTAAGGGAACAGACTGTGACTGTCAGGCTGGCTTCAGCCCTCGCCACATGAGTGCTACCTAGCTCTGTCACCCTGACCTCTCATCTACTCACCAATTCAAACTAAATTTGGGAAAATAACCTTTATCAGCAGTGTGGCTTTCAAACACTCCATAGGTAAGACTAACAGTCTTTGTTTTCCCCTTCAAAATTCATCTCTTTTCTTCCCTTATCTGTATCAATTGTTTCATTTCCTTCCATTATTTGAAGCCCATCTTTTCCCCATTCTTCACCTAAGAGATAACACACCTTAAGATATAAAAGTATTTTTTTTTCTTATTTCTTGTTTGCTTGCTCTGTCTCCTCTGTGACCTCTCACTTTCCATCCCCACCCTCTCCTGTTTTAAGAATCAGCTCGTGGGTCCTTTTGAAATAGGTTGAGTCCTAAGATAACACCAGTGGTCCCCATCTCTTAGTATTCATGTCCTCAAGTAATCCTCTCCCCTCAAGAGTGGGCAAAACCTGCTAATTTTCTAAGTAGTGTCAAAAGTGATAGGATGTCACTTCTGTGGTAAGGTGACCCGCATTGCAGTCACCCTACCCTTGCAGACTCTTCTCCCTTCTGGGCTTGTGTGTTTTGATGAAGCAGGCAGTTCTATTGAAGTGGTTGACATGGTAGGGAACTAAGGCAGCCTCCAGCCCATGATGAGGAGTTGAGACCCTCAGTCCAGAAGCCCACATCAAGAAATGAATTCTGCCAATAATCACTACAGTTTGAAAGTGGATTCCTCCCCTGTAGAGCTTTCAGATGAGACTGCATACCTGTGCTATCACCTTAGTTGCAGCCTTGAGCCTTGCAAGAAACCTACAATAGAGTACCCAACTAACCTACCTCCAGATTCCTGACCAGCAGAAACAGTATGATAATATATGTGTGCTGTTTCTAACCATGACATTTGGAAAAGGGTAATTTGTTATGTAGCAGTGGACTGCTAACACACTGTCATCCCAAGCAGCTTGCCCGCATCCTAGGCACCTCTCCTTTGGACAGCAATCTGTATAGCTCTTTTCTTATCCTTAGAACATGGTATTATAATTATGTTTGTCTTTGTTTCCTGTTGTGTGCTAAAATCATTGAGGGCAGTGACCCAATTTATTTCTTAGCACAGCACCTGGCTCAACAATGATTATGCATTAAGTAATAAACATGTATTCAATAGCCCTCTCTGCTCCACTGCCCTCCCAACAATCACCTATAATTGGCACCATCAGGATAAGAGAAAATGGTTCATCTCCAACCATTGTATATAACTTCACTAATTCTTCCTGTCATCCTACTTAATTTGCACCCCTCCTTTTTTTGAGACAGAGTCTTTCTTTGTTGCCCCTGGCTAGTGTGTTCATAGCAACCTCAAACTCCTGGGCTTAAGCTGTCCTCCTGCCTCATCCTCCTGAGTAGCTGGGACTATAGGCACCTACCACCATACCCAGCTAATTTTTCTATTTTTTGCAGAGATAGGGTCTTGCTGTTGCTCAGGCTGGTCTCAAACTCCTAAGATCAAGTGATCCTCCTGCCTTGGCCTCCCAGAGTGCTAAGATAACAGGCATGAGCCACCACATCTGGCCCCCTTTGAACATCTTATCTATGTCAAAAATTAGGAAAAGCAGACTTCAGACACGTCATTCTCTTTGATTGTCTCTGTCAATCTTAAGAATTAGGAATTGGACTCCAACATAGAAATTTGTTGAATTAGGAATTGTAATCCAACATAGAAATTAGTGTTTCACACAGAGTTGTGCAGCCAATACATGGCAGAGCCAGAGTGAATATCGAAATATGTCTGATTTTTAATTGCACACACTCACTGTCCTTAGCTAAGCCATGCTGTGTGATCATGGACAAGGTTTCCTACACACTTGAAAAAACTGTCAAGATGAGAATAACAACACAGATAACGCTTATCGAAAACCTTCATTGAGTTCTCATTGTCTGACAGGCATTGTTCTGGCCCTTAAATATATTTACTCATGAAGTATTCACAGAAAACTACAAGAGGCAGGTGTTGTTATCATCTCCACTTTGTAGACAAGAAAACTGAAACAAAGAGAAGTTAAGTAACTTGCCCAAAGTCGTGCACCTGAGAAATGACAGTGGGGATACAACTCTGGTGGTCTCAGATTAGAAATCAGCCTGGCTTTGGGGGACATGATTCATCTTAGCCATTTTTATTTGTTCCTATAAAAAGGGTGACAGCCCACCCTCTACATGCATTTGCATCTTGAGTTTCAAAACTAAAATTAATTTGGAGATCCATTTCTCCTTTGTTAATGAGCATAAATTTTTCTTTGGAGAGAGGGCACCCCCATCCTGGATCCCCACTGCAGTGTGGAAGCTCTAATTAAATTTATGCAAAGTGCATTTAAAAAGGGAAATAATGAGAATCTGGACTTTAGAAAGATGTGACTCTGATAGTAACTTTGAACACACTTTGGCCAGATTTTGTCCCTTCCTCATGGTATCCTATGGCTGTGAGCATTGTGAAGGAGATGAAAAACATTAATTAATTCTTGAGAAAAGAAGGCTTAATTGGAAGATTTTCTCAAGAAGGGGCATAGAGCATTATGTTGGCCTCCAATTCATTTGTTAAGAATTTATACATTTAATTTGATTTTTCTCATCTATTGTAACTATATAAAAAGTGGAATAGTTATGCAAGACTTAGGAAATGGAGCAACTCCCTACCCTGTTCCCAACCACGCATGCCCCACGGAAGCTACTATTTTAAAGACTTTCAGAGAACCTTGTGATAGATGGGCTAGGGTGGGAGACTAGCTCTATGGCATGACTTAAGAGCAGTAAACAGGTAGATGGAGAAGTAGCTGTCACCACTTCAGAATAAAAAATGTAAACCCAAGAAAGCCTGAGGTGTCATCTATAGTTTAACAAATTAGCAAAGTGAAATCTTAATGGAACATGCAGGGCTGGATGATTGTTGTAAATTGAAACACACATATATGCTTCCAATGGAATGATTTTGAAAATCACCATGACACTATGTACCAAGTGTCATAAAAATGGTCACACCCTTTGGTCCAGTAATGTTCTGGTAATTTATCCTAAGGAAATAGTACAACATAAGCCAACATGTTCATTGTAGTATTAATCATACAGAAAGAATGAGAATGAGAGAGTTCAAATACCATGTTTAATGAATTAATATAAATCATTAGATAGCTTATTGTTCAGCTGTTTAAAGTGTTAAGCATGAAGACTATAGAAAAACTTGAAAAATATTCAATATTCTGTTAACCAAACAAAACTAAGCACAAAGTAGTTTACTATTTTATGTTAACTATGTATAAATGAGTGTGCCTACACATGGGAGAAATGGTTGCAGTGAAAGAGATGTGGGTAGGAGAACTGATTTGATGCATGGCTTTGGGTCTGAGGCTTTCATTTATGAGCTCTGTGTCCTTGGGCCATCAAAATACTACTTTGCTAAGACTTCTTAGCTGCATCTATAAAATTAGAAGAAAATATCAATCTTTTAGTGTTGATGTAAACTTTAGGGAAATATATAATTAGTAATATACAGTATCTGACATATAGTAATGGCTCAGTGGATAGTTACAAGTATTGCTAACATATATAGACTCATACTAGAAGGTAATATTTAGAAGGGTAGGGGGATCTATGTTAGGGAGATGGAACTATAGGTACTGTTTTTCTCCTTAAAATTTTATATATACATGTGAATATAGATGATATTTATTTTATAAATATAAATATCAATTATATATGATTATAATAATTTTACATATAATTTTTATATAGTATAACATATATAAAAATGGAAGATGGAACTATAGGTACTATTTTTCTCCTTAAAATTTTATATATACATGTGAATATAGATGATATTTATATTATAAATATAAATATCAATTATATATGATTATAATTTTACATATAATTTTTATATAGTATAACATATAAAAATGGAAGATGGAACTATGGGTACTGTTTTTCTCCTGAAAATTTTATATATATGATTATACATGATTTATACATAATAAATATAAATACAAATTATACAGGGTGGCTATAAAGTCCGTGTGTAAATTGCACACGGACTTTATGGCCACCTTGTGTATACATATATGATTATATATGATTACATGTAAAAATAATTTTATATAGTATAATTATGTGTGTGTGTATACATAAGGGGTTAGCAAGAAACACCATAGTTAACAGTAAACACCATAGTTTCATCCCCCAAAATAGCTCCCTCACCCACCTATACACACACGTCCCTATATACACACATACAGAGGGTGCCAGAAAAATGTATACACATTTTAAGAAAGGAAAAAACTGTATTAAATTTGTAATACTCAGGTGATGTTTAACTTCTGTAATTACAAGAGGTGCTCAGTGCGACTTGTATTCCTCTTCTGTTATCAGTATTAAGTATTAAGTATTGCAATTTTAATAGTTTCTCCCCTTCTTAAAATGTGTATCCTTTGCTAGGCAGCCTCTGTGTATGTGTGTGAACATTTTAACTCAATGGAATCAGAGTGCCTTCGTCAAGAAGACTTGCATCTCTGAAGGTGCTATAAAGACACAGGCCTGGGTGGAGGGAAAGCAAGGTTGGGGGCCTCAGCCTCTGGCTCCGAGTTCTCTTTTAACTGTCCTTGGCTCTTCACAGCTCTTTGTTCTCCCATGGACAATTGCTCCTGAAAATGTGCATTCCTGCTAAGTGGCATTTTAACCCTGGTATTCCCATAACTTGATGCTATTTCCTTAACAGACATTTGCATGGCAGATGGCACAAATGGCCTAGCAAATATATACTGGGTCAATTGTTCAAAAACTGCCAGATTGATGGCTTTGTTGGCTGTGTGCCTCCAAACAGGCACACGACTGGAAATTGCGCACAGGCTCAGTTTTCCAGACTAACTTGGGGGCTTTCTGTCCCTCCCTTGCTAAGGGCCATCCATAGGACAGGTGAAGATGGAGCTAATCTGATTCTTCACTTTTAAATAGACTTTGATATGGGCAGATGGGTTGGCACGCAATGTGCTGGACTGGGGGCTAACCTTTCTATTGCTAATCCTGCCTGCATCAGATTTACTCAGGGACGGAAGCCAACATCTTAACCTGTTCCTGTCCAGAGTGTTCTACAGGATAATAGTAACCTTCATTCCAGGAGCGGCATGAAGGCTGATTTAAAAGAACATTTTATCTAAGTGGTTAAAGAGGACTTGTTTACTTAATGCTTCTTAGTCCCTAATTACTTCTGGGAAAGAACAAGCCGTTGACTTGACTTTAACTCTTCTTGGTCCCTTACAACTTTCACCTCTCTGGTGAAAAATGGGGCACTTTTTTGTGTGTTTGTACATTCAAATAGGTTGTACACTCCTTGAGCAGAGGGAACATATCTCATAAATGCTTGCCTTCCTTATGGTGCTAAGCATGGCAAATAACGTGGCCCATGCTATTTATCAGAGCCTAAAAAATGTGTGCAAACAAGTACTGCTGGCTTGCTTCAAATGCTATGACAATGGCCAATCCTATCCTTGGAGGGTTCCCTGCCCCAACCCATCTGTGGCCGTAGTCCTAACATTGGGGTAAAGAGTCCAAAAATTTATTAAATCAATAGATGACTATGAGCTTGACATGATACAAAGGTAAGATTTGACCTGAACCTTTCCTTGTTCTTTTACCTTCTATATCGTACTCCTCATCTCTGTAATCCTGTAATTTCCTATTCTAATTATCCAGAGCTCACTTCAGAAGCTAAAGGGAAGGCCTTTCCTGTTCTCCCAGGGGAAGACTAGTGCTGCTAGTGTTGGCTTCATTAGACCTGGAGGGTGGCCAAGAGGCAGCTGTTTGCAGGGGGAAAGGGACAAGGTAGAACTAAAGCTGGGATATGTGAGCCAGGAGGGGCATGCCCTGTGAGTGCCTGGTGTCCCTCGCACTCTAGGGTGGAGCTGGGCCAGAAGACAGGGAGGGGTCGATGCAGGCTGGGCCCTCTGCACCTTGCACAGCTACGTTCAAGGGCAGCAGTACTCTGTGAGCAAAGGGCTCTAAATTTCCAGACCAGAATTATATGACAAGGTATATTTTTCAAAGTAGACATGACTTTTAAATATACCTACATCCAATGTGTGTGTAGGGGGGCTCTATTTGCTCACTTTTGAGCTCTGCAAATTTCAGGGACAAGCTGACGTCAATGAATTTAACTTGCAAAATAGTGTTGGGATAAAAAGGAGATATCAATCTTTATAATTTATCAACTTATTTAACCTTCCCATAGATAGATACCTTTGAGTGTAGTAACTGACAGAAAAAAGAAAGAGGAGAAATTACTCTATGTTTTACCAGGGAGACTTTCCTTATAGAACCCAGAAACTACCAACAAGTCAGTTCTGAGTCTTTCAACATGGGGGAAGGCTAGATAAGTTTGGGAAGAACCTGAATTATAGAGTAGTTTGAAAAAACAACATAATTTTGTCACGTATAGTCACCAAAACTGATGATCAACTAAGTATTGCTAAGTTGAAGTCCTATGAGCCTCCTTTAGGTGAAAAGATAATTAGCTCATTAATGGCTCAGAATGAAATGAAATGGTTCTTACAGCTCTTGAAAATATTATTTTCTGAAAGAACTTAGCATTTTACCTATGTTCTTTTATATGGGTAATTTTCCTAGACCATTTCATCCCTTGACCTTTAACAGAAGGTGAACTTCAGCTTAGTCCTGGTAAAAATGATCCATCGTTGATTCTGAAAAAGGAGGGCCCAATTGGCAAGGCTAGTTGGTATTGATTATTTATTGCTTGTGTACTCCACTGGACAGGTAAGTTTTCGGGCCCAGTATTGGACTTCCCATCTTTCTTCCAGGGTTATGTTAGGAGACAGCAATCGTCAAGATAATGATTATTACAATTTATAGAAACACTGTATTGCTCCTTTTCAAATGATTTCCAAAAAGTCCCAAGATAAGCAGGAAGAAATTAAATTCAGAGGGAAAACAAGAGCTTTATAGGCCATCTGCTCAGACTTTCAAATTTAAATTTTATACATAAGAGTACATTAGCTGTGGGGAAAAAATGTGATCACATTTTGTAGCTATCTAAGCAATGAAGAAATTTCCCTCTTTGGGCTTTTCTGCATGGAAGTAGAAGGAGCCGTTTTGCTGAAGAAAATGAAATGGCTTCGGTATGGGGGAAATTTGCTATTCACCATTTTATATTTATGGAGTGCTGAACTTACACAGCCCTTTATAAAATATGAAATAACGGTCCACGCCTCTCGAGCTCACAGATGACTTTAGACAAACACAGTGTTCCTGGGCACCTCACGAGGAGGAAGCTGAGATGGTGACAGCCCTGTTGTGCAGGTGAGTAATGGACAGAAAGCGGCAGATTCACAGGATGACAGAGCGGCCGTCTCCACACAGGGGAGGGGAGGTGGCTCCTCTGAATCGCTTTCACCCAAACCCAGGTCCTCAGCTCAGAGCCTGGTGCCCACGGCCTCCTGTGCCTCTGGGAACCTGCTTTCTCATATGGGGACAGACGGTGGGATGGAGCAGATAGAATTAAAGGGTCAAGGATCACGCTGAGTTAAGGTGAAGGGGCGACAGCAACACTGCTCACATTGCCCCATGAGCCGCTGCTGGCGACTTTCCTAGGAATGCTTGGGACAGCATTTGATTAGGTCGGACTGCTCCTGCTGGCTCCAACCTACCTGTCTCACACTCTGTGACAGCAGGGAAGAAAGGTCACGGTGAAACATCCAGACAATTAATGCACGCCAGTGCTGTGCTCCCCACCCGCCTCCCTCTCCAGGCTGCCAGCACCAACCTCCATCTTCATCAAACAAACCAAGCCTCTTTCCCTTCCTTTGTTTTGCTGTGAAAAGATGAAGGAGGCACAGTGCATGTCCAAACTAATGGGGTGAATGCTGAGTCCAGTAGATAACAGTCATTCACAGCCCACCTTAAGAGCGGATGGGCATCTTAGAGCAACTAGTTTAGAGCAGAGCGTGAAACTGCTTTCAAAAAATCTCCCGTTAGAGAACAAACTGTGAACAGAGGGTCAGGAAAAACAAATTAAATTCATGTGAGTTAGTGCTGTTTGAGAGAAGCCTAGAAAAGCTTAAATTAACCTATTGCTAAATAAACGATGGGGAATACAGAAGCCAATAGGAATGATAAACACTGAAAATCAAACTTCGTTTAATCGCAGGATCTTAAAGGCAAAATTGCAAGAGGGCAGGCTCGGTATTTGAATCTTAGATCTACTATCTGCCGCTAGCTCTGTGAACTTGAATGAGTCTATTACTCTCTCTTTGCTTCCTTTCCCTCATTTGTAAAATGAAGCTAATGATAATAGCTGATGGCTTTGGTGAAGATTAAATGAGATGATACATACAAAATTCTTAGCAGTGTCTGAGATTCTGAAAGTGTTCAATAAATATTAGCTAATGCAATGAGTTTTAAACTAGGCGTTAGTAGACCTAGACTGGTCCACATCTGCACTCACCATAGTTGCTCAACTTTTGAATAGTTTATTTTTATTTCCATTTAAGATTGTGTTTGAAAAACATCCTCTAAGTTAAAAAGTTTTTTAAAAGTCATTATAAGGCATCTGATCCAGTTTGTTCACTCAAGTAGATTAGGAATCTTGTCCCTATTTATTGTTCGTCCTTCCTCTTCTTGAACCTCTTTAAATACTAGGCCCTTACCAGTCCATAGTCCTTTGTAAGTCAGGATTGTGCAGGTTATTAGAAAGTTTCTTTTCATGTTGACTGAAAAATCTGATCTTCATCCTTGAGTTTTAGCTTTGCGGTCTACATGAGACTGAATTCTCTTCTGCAAAAGATCTCTTGAAATATTGGCAATGTGCCATCCCATTATTTGGGATCTTTGAGTGCAAGCAACAGAAATGGACTCTGGTGATACCTGGAAGAAAATAAATCTCTTGGTGGGATATTAGGCTGATCACAGAATTGAAGAAAAGGCTGGAGAACAAGGCTCAGAAGAAAAGAGAGGAAGCATGGTCATTCTGAGTTCTGACCACATGACCCACTTCGGTTTTCCCATTTCAGGTTTTTTCAGTTACTCCTCCTAAGATATGGTTTCTGTTCTCATTGTCCATTGTGGAGAGTGTTCTAGTTTGCCAGCATCTCTCAAGAGTGGGGCCTGGAGAGGCAAAAAACAATCAGGACATCCTTCAGCGAGCTTGGTGAATCTTGAGATCTCTTTCTTTCTGAAAGTCATCATCCTTCCATTCATGCACTGTCAAATTGATTTGCTTTCAGGGCAACCATGTCTCAAGGTCTATATATTTCTGAGCTTTCAACCAATTTGAAAAAAAGAGTCAGGCTGACAGATTTACTAATAAAATATAGGACACCTAGTTAAATTTAAATTTCATATAAACAATGAATATTTAGCATAAGCATATGCCATGTGTTTTACTCTGGCAATTCCTAAGAATTGTTTGTTTAATAGAATTTGCTGTTAAACCACTGTTTATTCATCTTGTATACTTTGCTTTGGAACATAAATTCAAGAACTTACATTTATTTAGACTAAATTTCATCCTATCAGTTTCAGTTTCTCCTTACAGTATGTTAGGAATTTTAAACTCCTGATTTTATGACGTTTGTGTGTTCAGTGTATTTCTCAACCCTGTTTCTACGGCTTGATGTCACGACCAGCTTTTGGAGGGGGATGCCAAGGCACATGGAGGGGAAAGGTGATAAGAAGGATGAAGTATAGAATGGAGGGTGATGGTAGGGAGACAGCCAGCCAGAAGGGACTTGGCATAGACAAAGGGAAAGGTTAGGGAAATGGGCGAAGGAGAAAGAAAGAAACATAAATAGAAAGTAAAGAGAAAATGTATCAGTTGGGGTTCTCAATTTCAAGAAATTAACTCTGCTCAATTTAAGCAAAAATAAATAAATAAAATAAAATAAGGGCAATTATATGAAGACATGGGAGGCTCACATACCCAACCAGAGTCTTGGATAATGAGAGGGAACTCAGGGCTAAGCATCTAGAATTGCAGCAAAGGCTGTGAAGTAGCACAGCCTGGATGCAAGGGCACCTGGGTTGCCGTTGGGCTGATGAGTGGCCTCTATGGAGCCCCATCCACAACCTCAGGTGGCAGGGGAGCTTTGGGTGTTCCACTGTCTAAGCTGAAGTCACAGCTGGCTCTGTGGCAGTATGGAGCTGAGATCTCAGTGGTGGAAGGTTCAACACAATTTTCAAAAAGGGATCAGGAAGCAATTAGGAAGGGACATCCATTCTGAACAGCCCAAAATAAATAAATGAATCAATAAATCAAAAAAAAAATCCCCAATTTACAATGGTTTGATTTTACAATTTTTTCAGCTTTGGGATGGTGTGAAAGTGACATGCATTCAGTAGAAATTATATTTTGAGTGCTCGTATAATCATTCTGTTTCCCACTTTCATAGAGTATTCAATAAATTACACAAGATGATGAATACTTTATTATAAAATAGGCTTTACATGGGATGATTTTGTCCAACTGGAGGCTAATGCAAGCATTCTATACATGTTTAAGATAGCATAGGTGAAGTTACGATGCTCCATAGCTTAGATGGACTAATTGCATTTTTTGTCTTATGTTTTCAACTTATGATGGGTTTATGGGGACGTAATCTCACTGTACATCATGAAGCATCTGTATTCCCTATGGAGACATGAAAAGAGTAGAGTTCTTTGCAGATGACTCATTGTGTCCTACCTCCAGCCCAGGCCTCTCTTCCATGCTCCTGATCAGATTAGTCAATTGCCTACTCAGCATCTCTGATAGTGTAAGTCAAAGCAATGCCAACAAAATATATCCAAAATCAAACTAATTCTCTGCCCCATCCCACTTGGCGTGTGTCTTCTTCCAAGTTTTTCTATTTTTGTAGCAACTGTACATTCCAAATCTATTATCATCCTTGACACTTACCACTCCTTCATCCTTTGTACACTGCCATCTCCTACTGAGTTAACTCCTTTCTAAAAATTTATTTATTTAAATATGTTGAAAGTTTGCATGTGTTTACTCCTAGTATCACTAGAATCTATTTATTTCTTGCCATTTTCACCACCTCCACCACCTTATTTCACCCAATCTTACCTCTCTCATCTTTACTATAATGACCTCATACCAAACATTGCTGAATTCTCTCTGGCCTCCTGTAAACTCTTTTTTAGCTTCCAGACTGAGCAATCTTTCTGAAATGCATATTTGAACACAGCACCAAACTCCTCCTCCCTTCATTTCTCAGCTTGAAATATTTCAATGGGCTTTCATTGCTTTGAGATAAAGACAGAGATCTCTAACCTCACCTTTAAAGTTTTAAATGGACTTCCATTTTAGTGGAATATTTCTTTCTATACAAACTTTGCACCCAGGGTTGGAAAGAGGTTGGGGGAGAGGAAATGGTTCCTACCACTAGGTGAGTTTTGTCTACTGTGCCTTGAAAAATTTGGTAGCACTGAGAGATATTTCACTTACATTTTTTAAAAGTCAATACCAATAAACTTTACTGCTTTGGCTTTTTAAAATGCTTTACTTTCCAACTAAGGGAAGTGGAGTTTTGTAAGAGGAGTGATCAATGGACTCTTGAGTTACTTCCACTTTTTGGTTGTTGTGGATAATACTGCTGTAAACCTGGGTATAATATATCTATATTTGGGGTATATGCCCTATAAATGAACTGTTTCATTTATTTGTCTGCCAATACCACTGTAATTTTTAAATATTCTACACATTTTGTTTTCAATGACAGGAATGATTTTATTATTTACATCTCTAGATACTTTTTACAAAAAGCTTTTAATTTTATACATTATATTGCATTTAATCACCATATTAAATTCTTGTATTATTTTCATTAGAATTTTATTATAGTTTCTTGGAATTGCTATGCATAATTCCTAATATTTTGTCTAGAATTTATACACACTTAGTGTTATGCTGACTTGTTAAATAAGGAGGGAGATTTCCCACTTAAACAGTCATGGAGTATCAGTGTTCTGATTACTTCTGAACAAAAAACTTATTTAATCAAGAGGAATGCAGTTAGCTAATAGCTCCCAACTGTAAGTGCCTTCAGAATCTGTCTTAGCTTTTGAGTTGGGGCAATGTTGGTCCTAGGAAGCCATAGCCAATTAGTGAGTCTGATGTGGACAGTAGGATATGGCCATTTCTGCCCAACACCAGACTTTTCTAATGTTCAATATTTGCTGTGGAGATGCCATTGCATTGACTGAAACTCCGTCAGATCTGCATGATCTGAAGCTTTCCTTGACCAATTCCTTTTCCTTCTTTTTTGTCCTTTTTAGATATTGTCTTAGTCAATTTTCTCTTTATAACAGAATAACTGAAACTGGGTACTTATAAAGACATGTAATTTATTTCTTATGATTATAGAAGACAAGAAGTATAAAGTCAAGAAGTTGTGTCCATTGAGGGCCTCCTGCTGATAGGGACTGTCTGAGAGTCCTAAGGTGATACAGGGCATTCATCATGTGATAAAGAGGCTGAGCATGCTGGCTTACATCTTGCTTTCTCTTCTTATGAAACCACCAGTGTCATTCCCAAGATAACTCACTAATTCATTAACCCATTAATTCATCAATCCGTGAATGGATTAATCCATTCATTATGGCAAAGGGTTTATGATCTAACCTCTTAAAAGTCCCCATCTTTTGGATTAAAAACCTAAATGTAAGACCCGAAACAATAAAAATTCTGAAAGAAACAATAGGTAAAACTCTTCTAGACATTGACCTAGGCAAAGAATTAATGACTGAGAAGCCAGAGGCAAATCTATCAACAACAAAAATAAAAATAATCAACAGACAATCAATGGATAGCCTACAGAATGGGAGAAATATTTACAAACTATTTAATCAATGAATGGCCAATATTCAGAATCTATAAAGAACTCAAATGAAGAAAAAGACAACTCTGTTAAAAAGTTGGCAAAAGCTATGAACAAAATAAATAAACAAATAAGTACATAAATAAAAAAGAGAGAGAAAATAAATTTCCCATCTTTCAGTGCTGCCACATTGGGGATTAAGTTTTTTTGTTTGTTTGTTTGTTTGTTTTTTGAGACAGAGTCAGACTGTATCACCCTTGGTAGAGTGCCCTGGTGTCACAGCTCATAGCAACCTCCAACTCTTGAGTTTAAGTGATTCTCTTGCCTCAGTCTCCCAGGTAGCTGGGACTACTGGCACCTGCCTCAATGCTGTACTACTTTTGTTGTTGCAGATGTCATTGTTGTTTTAGCTTGCCCCGGGCAGGTTCGAACCCGCCAGCCTCAGTGTATGTGGCCGGCACCCTACCCACTGAGCTACGGGCACTGCTGGGGGATTAAGTTTTAACATGAGTTTTGGAGGGAACAAATATGCAAACCATAGTAGGAGTTATCTTTCAATAAATCTTTTATACTCCCAATTCAGAGACTATCCACTGTTCATGATTATTAGTGGTATGCAAAGGGTCACATATGAATTGGTAGTAAAACACATTTGAAATGGTCAAAGGGATCTGCATAAAGGTAAATTCCCAGTAATTGTGAAAATCATGCTCTCTATCTAGAGATCCCAAGAATCAATGGACCAGTGAACTAACCATATCTTAGCAGATTCAAATTACCCTTCCCAATTCTCTAAAGAAATAAAATAAGGTTTTTGCAATAAAATAATGCACTTCCACATTTACTAACTTGTGGTAGAACAGATATTACACGTGAAAAAAATGGAATTCTTAAAAATTCAGATCTTGCTGTTTACTAGCTAGGTGACCTTGGGCAAATTATTAAACCATTCTGAGGTTTGTGTGTAGACAGAAAATATTTGTCCTATAGATTTGTTTTTAAAATGAGAATTTGTGTAAATACAATGGCAGGACAATGTCTAGCAAATTATACATCTTGAATATTTTTATTATTATCATTATCATTATTATTATTATTATAAATGGAGTTTCTTGAGGTCATACACTAAGTGCAGAAACACACTTCCTGCTTTCTTACTCCTAATCTGGAGGGTTTTGTTTTATTATGCTACTTCAAGGTAAGTAAAAGGATAAGTCAGGTGACTGATTGGTTGACTGAGGGAACCCCTCAGAGGAGAGATATGAAAGAAAGAAGAGAAGGCAGAGGTGATATCTTAACTGAGAAAACTAGAAAAATACCTCTGGTTCTTTTTTTTGAGACAGAGCTTCAAGCTGTCACCCTTAGTAGAGTTCTGTGGCATCACTGCTCACAGCGACCTCCGACTCCTGGGCTTAAGCAATTCTCTTGCCTCAGCCTTCAAGTAACTGGAACTACAGGTGTCTGCCACAACGCCTGGCTACTTTTTGGTTATAGTTGTCATTGTTGTTTTTTTGAGTACAGGCTTAAAAAGGAGAAATACTTTTAAGTTGAATTGCATTTATATTTGAGCAGAAATGCCTCCAAGTTGGTATTTCGTTTATATATAATTCACATTTATATTTTTATATGATAATTATATATTTGTCTAAATGTGATATCTGCTGCTTCTTTATGCTGTCTTATAAACTGCAAAATAACCAATAGTGTGTATATAGAAGTTGATCCCATTTTTTTTTTTGAATCAATTCATCTCAAATCAAAGAATATCTAAGGTCAGGGAGCAGTGATAGGTTCACAGGGTAAACATAGTACATCTTCTCCAGGGTATTTATTTTATTCAAAAATAGTGCAATACTGGCTCAGCGCTGGGCTAATGCACCAGCCACGTACAACTGAGCTGGCAGGTTCAAATCCAGCCCGAACCTGCCAAACAACAATGGTGGCTGCAACCTAAAAATGGCCGGGCGTTGTAGCCATGGTCCTGGCTACTTGGGAGGCTGAGGCAAGAGACTCGCTTGAGCCCAGGAAATGGAGGTTGCTGTGAAGTCACAGCACTCTATCCCAGGGTGACAGCTTGAGGCTCTGTCTCAAAAAAAAAAAAATAGTGCAATAACACTGCATAACTTTTACACTAAAAGAAATAATAAGCATATTATGGAATAAAGCAAAGTTTTCATAATATTTTAAGGTAAAATATGAGGCTTTGACAAATTTATGAATAGGTAATAATCCTTGTGGTAATATTCACTCTTTCTAAGAAATACATTGGTAGGAAAGCTGGAGAAATACTATGATTTAAAAAAAATGTCATTTTCTGCTTTTATTACAATATTTTCTTTTTATTTTAAAAAGCCAAACTTTTAAAACTCAGGCCATTTTTTGTTATGGAACAATCTCTTTAGTTTTAATATGATTATCTTGCCAGAAATTTAAGGAAAAAGAAAAGTGCTTAGATATCTTTGGCAGCATGAACAGAGCTTCAAAAGATAATACTTACTATCCTCTACAGGTAATACATACATATATATTTCCTGATTTATAGTTAAATAGTTTGAAGTAAAGCTACATTAGATGTAATATTATAGTATTAATATTAATATTGTAATATTTTATAATTGAATTACAGATATATCTTTTAGATGTTTTCTGAAAGACAGTCAAAACTTCATTAAAGTAAAAGAAAATACACTGATTTTTTTTCTTTTAGCAATTTTTCAGTACCTATAAATCTATACCTATTGTTGCTTTATAAAGCTCAACATATCCTCCAGGGGGCACTAAATACAATAGTGAATGTATCTGATGCTATGCAAATGATGTGTGGAGAAGTAATAAGACAGGAGGGCAGCATCTTGCCTGCCCTGGTGCTCATGCTGTCACTGGAGAGCATCCTGATAAATGTGGCTTCCTAGGGATGTGAGCCTAGGTCAAGCAGTTTGAGAGATGTGCTCTTTTGTTTAAAAGCATTTTTGAGTAAGAAATCAATAAGATTTGTGGAACTAATACATATTCATTTTGCCAGATACCCAGTTCATTTCACTGTACAAGTGAATAGACAAGTAAACTCATATTTATCTATACCCTATGCACCTGTAGAATGGGCAAAATCCTGTGCAATGTTTACCTGTAAGGATAGCGAGGCTGCGTGTCCTAAGAGAAAGCATGGAGAGGCATATGCAAAATTATGTCACCGAAGACCAATGAACACATATCATTTATTCCCAGTACGTACTTAAATTCACTCAGGCTGACTGTAGGGTCAATTGTAAACCTCCTTATTCTAAACTATTTTGTTCTAATCCAACGTATACATATGTCTAAAAATTCAGTCCTTTATTGTTTTTAACCTAGACTATTGATATGCTATATCTATGAGTCTTTTGTCCTGTTGAAAAAGAAAATCTTTACCTCTATATCTGTAATTATTTTAAATAGCTAATGTCTAATTTATGTATGTACATGTATACTCACTGCTTATTCAGTATCACAAAAAGGAAATTCATTATATTAGATGTACAACCTGTTCTTTTTCTTCTTTTTTTCTTTTTTTTAGATACAGTATCTTGCTCTTATCACCTGGGCTAGAGTGCAGAAGTGGCATGATCATAACTCACTGCAACCTCCAAGTCCCGGGCTCAAACAGTTCTCCTGGCTCAGCCTCCCAAGTATCCATGACTACAAATGCATGCCATCATAGCTGGCTAATTTTTTTTTTTTTTTTTGTAGAGACAGGGTCTTGTCTCACTATGTTGCCCATAGCTGGTTACAAACTCCTGGCCGTAAGCAATTCTTCTTCATTGTCTTCCTAAAATGCTGGGTTAACAGGTGTGAATCACTGAACCTGGCTATATTTAATCTCCACTCTCGGCATCACTATCTATTCAAGTGGTCAAAGTGGAAGTATATTCTTCTTAGACAACCCTTTCCAGTTTAACTTGCACATCTTGACCACTAAAATATCTCAGTTTTATCTCCACATATCTATCCGTTCAGGGTGACAATCCTATACTTAATGCCCTTGCTTCTAGTGTTGCCTCACTTTTATTACTGCTCTATGGTGACATCAGCGTAATTCTTTCTAAAGCAGTTGGACTAATACTAGAGCACACAAGGTGCCTGGAATCCGGTTCTGGCTGCCTTCAGATCCTCATTTCTTCTTCTCACTCTCAATCCCCCAATACCACGTGTCCACAAAGAACTGCTTATTTTTATACAATTTGAAAACGTTTATATATAATAAAGTACAATAACTCCTTCTGGTGTATATTTCTATAAATACATACTATACATACATTTGACAAATGCATATAGTTATTTATCGCTACAAAAATCAAGATATAGGGCGGCTCCTGTGATTCAGCGAGCAGGGCGCCGGCCCCATATACCGAAGGTGGCGGGTTCAAGCCCAGCCTCGGCCGAACTGCAAAACAAAAAAATAGCCGGGCGCTGTGGCGGGCGCCTGTAGTCCCAGCTACTAGGGAGGCTGAGGCAAGAGACTCACTTAAGCCCAAGAGCTGGAGGTTGCTGTGAGCAGTATGACGCCACGGCACTCTACCCAGGGTGATAAAGTGAGACTCTGTCTCTACAAAAAAAAAAAATCAAGATATAAAAAAGTTTCATCGGAGGGCGGAGCAAGATGGCGGACGAGTAACAGCTTCCTTGCGGCTGGGCACAGTGAGACTGGGGAGAGAGGACTTCAGGCATCTCTGCCAGGCGGGATCTGCCCAGAAACTTCCCTTTGGGGACACAGGGAGACAGC
>CAUYON010092354.1:0-14510 GCA_963573935.1 Arctocebus calabarensis
CTGTAAGGCAAACCTGGAGCTCTTGAGGGGTGATGACACAAGCTGGAGCCATGAGAATTTGCCCCGGGCACTCTCAGTCCAGTTTGGGCTCCAATGGGGTCACTGTCCCAGGAGGCCTTCGCCTCTGAGGACAGGCCACCCAAAGCAACTAAATTGAATAAAGACAAAGATGGTCACTTCATATTGGTCAAGGGAAAAATACAACAAGAAGACATTTCAATTCTGAATATTTATGTACCCAACAAGAAGACATTTCAATTCTGAATATTTATGTACCCAACTTAAATGTTCTTGAAACAGATCTTACTCAGTCCAAACAATATGATATCCTATAACACCATAATAACAGGGGACTTTAACACTCCTCTCACAGAGCTGGACAGATCCTCTAAACAGAAATTAAACAAAGACATAAGAGACTTAAATGAGAGAGACCCTAGAACAACTGTGCTTGACAGATGTATATCAAACATTCAATCCTAAAGATAAATAATATACATTCTTCTCATCACCCCATGGAACAGTCTCCAACATTGATCATATCATAGGACACCAAACAAATCTCAGCAGAATCAAAAAATGGAAATTTTGCCTTGTATCTTCTCAGACCACAAGGCATTAAAGGTGGAATTCATTTCCAACAAAATCATTCAACTGCAGAAAAAGTCATGGAAATTAAACAACCTTATGCTGAATGACAGTTGGGTGTAGGAAGAAATAAAAGAGGAAGTCATTAACTTCCTTAAGCATAACACAATGAAGACACAAGCTACCCAAACCAGTGGGATACAGCAAAAGCAGTCCTGAGAGGAAAATTTATTGCTTTAGATGACTACATGTGAAGAAAAGAAAGAGAGCACATCAACAAACTCAAAAACCACCTTGTGGAATTGGAAAAGGAAGAATAATCTAAGCCTAAACCCAGCAGAAGTAAACAAATATCCAAAATTAAATCAGAGATTAATGAAATTGAAAATAAAAGAATCATTCAGAAAATTAATGAAACAAGGAGTTTGTTTTTTGAAAAAATAAATAAAATGGATAAACCTTTGGCCAGACTAACTAGGAATAGAAAAGTAAAATCTTTAGTAACCTTAATCCGAAATAATAAAGGGAAAATCACAACAGATGCCACAGAGATATAAGAGATTATCTCTGAATACTACCAGAAACTCTATGCCCAGAAATTCGACAATGTGGAAGAAATGGATCAATACTTGGAATCACACTGTCTCCCTAGACTTAGCCAGGAAGAAATAGAGCTCCTGAACAGACCAATTTCAAGCACTGAGATCAAAGAAAATAAGAATTCCCAACATGGGCAGCACCTGTGGCTCAGGGTGTAGGGCGCTGGTTCCATATACCAAGGGTGGCGGGTTCGAACCTGACCCTGGCCAAAATTGCAACAACAAAAAATCTCCCAACAAAAAAATGCCCTGGTTTGGATGGCTTCACACTAGAATTCTATCAAACCTTCAAAGAAGAGCTTATTTCCATACTGCAGAAATTATTCCAAAAAATTGAGGAGGAAGGAATCTTCCCTAACATAGTCTATGATGTAAACATCACCCTGATAACAAAACCAGGAAAAGACCCAATTAAAAAGGAGAACTTCAGACCAATTTCACTAATGAAGATAGCTCCAAAAATTCTCAACAAAATCCTAGCCAATAGATTACAGTTTATCATCAAAAAAGTCATATACCATAATCAAGTAAGTTTCATCCCAGGGATGCAAGGCTAGTTTAATATACGCAAGTCCATAAACGTTATTCACCATATCAACAGAAGCAAAAACAAAGATCATATGATCCTCTCAATAGATGCAGAAAAAGCATTCGATAAAATCCAGCATCCTTGCAGCTTTAAAGAAAGATGGAGACTTTACCTCTTTCATGCTTACATGGATGGAGCTGGAACATAATCTTCTAAGCAAAGTATCTCAAGAATGGAAGAAAAAGTATCCAATGTATTCAGTTCTACTATGAAACTAATTTATAGCTTTCATATGAAGGCTATAACCCAATTATAGCACAAGAATATGGGGAAAGGGGCAAGGGAGGGGAGGGGAGGGGGAAGGATGGGTGGACGGAGGGTTATTTATTGGTGGGACCACACTTACGGTGCATCTTAGAAGGTGAAACTTACTAAATGCAGAATATAAAGGTCTTAACACAATAACTAAGAAAATGCCATGAAGGCTATGTTAAACAGTTTGATGAAAATATTTCAGATTGTATATAAAATCACCACATTGTACCCCATGATTGCATTAATGTACACAGCTATGATTTAATAAAAATAAATAAATTTTAAAAATCCAGCATCCTTTGCTAATTAGAACACTAAAAGAGTATAGGCATAGGTGGCACATTTCTTAAACTGATCAAAGCTATCTATGACAAATCCACAGCTAACATTTTACTGAATAGAGTAAAACTAAAAGCTTTCCCACTTAGAACTGGAACCAAACAAGGTTGTCCTCTATCACCATTACTATTCAACACAGTGCTGGAAGGTCTAGCCAATACAATCAGATAAGAGAAGGAAATAAAGGGCATCCAAATGGGAGCAAAGGAGGTCAAACTCTCCCTCTTTGCTGACAATATGATCTTATACCTAGAGAACCACAAAGACTCAACTACAAGACTCCTGAAAGTCATAAAAATAAATGCAGTAATATCTCAGGATATAAAATCAATGTCCACAAGTCAGTAGCCTTTGTATATGCCAATAACAGCCAAGATGAGAGGCTAATTAAGGACACAACTCCCTTCACCATAGCTTCAAAGAAAATGAAATACCTAGGAATATACCTAAGAAAAGAGGTGAAGGACCTATACAAAGAAAATTATGAAACCCTAAGAAAAGAAATAGCAGAGGATATTAACAAATGGAAGAACACACCATGCTCATGGCTGGGAAGAATCAACATTGTCAAAATGTCTATACTTCCCAA
Organism: Arctocebus calabarensis; assembly: GCA_963573935.1. Taxonomy (NCBI): domain Eukaryota; kingdom Metazoa; phylum Chordata; class Mammalia; order Primates; family Lorisidae; genus Arctocebus; species Arctocebus calabarensis. The sequence goes on from CAUYON010092354.1 coordinate 2,960, forward strand.
AGCAATCTACCACTTCAATGCCATCTCTATTAAAATACCAACATCATACTTTCAAGACTTGAAAAAAATTATCCTTCATTTTGTATGGAACCAGAAAAAACCTCATATAGCTAAGAGAGTTCTTAGAAATAAAAATAAAGCTGGGGGCTTGGCGCCTGTGGCTCAACGAGCTAAGGTGCCAGCCACATACACCTGAGCTGATGGGTTCGAATCCAGCCCAGGCCCGCCTAACAACAATGATGGCTGCAACCAAAAAACGGCCAGGCGTTGTGGCAGGCGCCTGTAGTCCCAGCTACTTGGGAGGCGGAGGCAGGAGACTAGCTTGAGCTCAGGAATTGGAGGTTGCTGTGAGCTGTAATGCCACAGCACTCTATCCAGGGTGACAGCTTGAGGCTCTTTCTCAAAAAAAAAAAAAAAACAAAACAAAGCTGGGGGCATCAACCTACCAGATTTTAGGCTGTACTACAAAGCCATAGTGGTTAAAACAACATGGTGCTGGCACAAAAATAGAGACATAGACATTTGGAATCAAACAGAAAACCAATAAATGAAACTAACATCTTATAGCCACCTAATCTTTGATAAACCAAACAAGAACATACAGTAGGGAAATGAATCCCTATTCAATAAATGGTGCCAGGAGAACTGGATATCTACATGTAAAAGACTGAAACTTGGGCCCGCACCTTTCTCCACTCACAAAAATTTATTCAAGATTGATAAAAGACTTAAATTTAAGGCATGAAATGATACAAATCCTCGAAGAAAGCACAGGAAAAACACTGGAAGATATTGGTCTGGGGAAAGACTTTATGAAGAAGACTTCCATGGCAATTGCAACAACAACAAAAATGAACAAATGGGACTTAATTAAACTGAAAAGCTTCTGTACAGCTAAGGAGACAACAACCAAAGCAAATCAACAACCTACACAATGGGAAAGGATATTTGCATATTTTGAATCAGACAAAAGCTTGATAACTAGGATTTATAGAGAATTCAAATTAATTCACATGAAAAAAGCCAACAATCCCATGTATCAATGGGCAAGAGACATGAATGGAACCTTCTCTAAAGAAGACAGATGAATGGCTAACAAACATATGACAAAATGCTCATCATCCCAATTATTAGAGAAATGCAAATCAAAACCACCCTGAGATACCATCTAACTCCAGTGAGAATGGCCCACATCACAAAATCTCAAAACCGTAGATGCTGGCGTGGATGTGGAGAGAAGGGAACACTTTTACATCGCTGGTGGGACTGCAAACTAATACAACCTTTTTGGAAGGAAATATGGAGAACCCTCAAAGAACTCAAGCTAGACCTCCCATTTGATCCTGCAATCCCATTACTGGGCATCTACCTGGAAGGAAAAAAATCCTTCTACCATAAAGACACTTGCATGAGACTGTTTATCATATAGCTCAATTTACAATTGTGAAAATGTGGAAACAGCCTAAATGCCCACCAACCCAGGAATGGATTAACAAACTGTGGTATATGTATACCATGGAATACTATTCAGCCATTAAAAGAGATGGAGACTTTACATCCTTTGTATTAACCTTGATGGAAGTGGAACACATTATTCTCAGTAAAGCTGCACCAGAATGGAGGAGGATGAATCCTATGTACTCAATTTTGAGATGAGGACAATTAATGACCTAGTACACGGTGGGGGATGGGGGAAGGGGAGGAAAGGAGAGAGCAAAGACAGAGAGAGAAGCAGTGAGGGGATTGGGGGAAAGGAAGAGCAGAGAGAGGGAAGGAGAGAGGCGGGTGGGAGAAGAGAGAGGGAAGGAGGGAGGGGGTGGGGTCTTTGTGTGTGACACATCTTTTGAGGGCAAAACACAATTATAAGAGGGACTTTACCTAACAAATGCAATCAGTGTAACCTGGTATCATGTACCCTCAGTGAACCCCCAACAATAAAAAAAACAATATCTGAATGTCTGACACAAAGGATGTGCTCAATAAATATAGTCTACTGAGTGGTTCGATAGAGGAAGGGTTAATGGTGGGGCTACACCTATGGAGCATATTCTAAGGGTACAGGTCAAATCTAACAAGGATTGAACACAAATGTCTTAACACTGGTATTAAGTAAATGAGGTGAAAGCTAAGTTAATTAGTTGGATGTAAGCACTCTAATTTGTACAAATAATGAACACATTGAATCCCACAAAGGCATAAATGTATTCATGATCTATGTGTATATGACTTAAAAAAAAAAAAAAGAAAAACGAACAGAATCTTACAGAGCAGCAGTTCTCAACCTGTGGGTTGCAACCCACAGGAACTGTATTAAAGGGTTGCAGCATTAGAAAGGTTGCGAACCACTGTTATAGAGTGTGTGACACCATCAAGTTTACTAATATATGCATAATGGAAGTCCTATAGGAGAGAAGAGGAGCAGAAATAATATTTGAAGAAATAATGGCAAAAAATTGCCCCCCACCCTTTTTTTTTTTGAGACAGAGCCTCAAGCTATCACCCTGGATAGAGTGCCGTGGCATCACAGCTCACAACAACCTCCAATTCCTGGGCTCAAGTGAGTCTCTTGCCTCTGCCTCCATAGTAGCTGGGACCACAGGCGCCCACCACAACACCCGGCCATTTTTTTTTTTTTTTTGGTTGCAGCCATCATTGTCGTTTGGTGGGCCCAGGCTGGATTTGAACCCGCCAGCTCAGTTGTATGTGGCTGGTGCCTTAGCCGCTTGAGCCACAGGCGCCAAGCCTGCCCATTTTTTTTTTTATTACTTCAAAATACTACAAGGGTACAAAAGTTTTTGGTTAAATGGATTGCTTTTGTTATGCTTGAGTCAATATTATAATGTGCCCATCACCAAAATAGTGTTCATTGTACTGGTTAGGTAGGTTTTCACCAATCCTCTTCTCTCTTATCCCTCTTTTTGATTTCCACTGAATTTTACTTCCATCTGTGTACATGTGTTCATGGTTAGTCCCCATTTAATAGGGAGAACATGTGGTGTTTATCCATTCTTTAGCTACTTCACTTAAGATAATGGTCTCCAATTCCATTTAAATGGTTGCAAAAAAAGTCTAAATTCATCCTTCTTCATGGCTGTGCAATACACCATGTTTTGTTGATTCACTCATAAATTGATGGGCAGTTTGGTCGAGTCCGTATCTTTGCAATTGTGATTGGTACTGCAATAAACATTCAAGTAAAAAAAATGTGTACATTTTCTTGGATAATGTTATATTTCAATTTTTCTTTTGAGACAGAGTCTTATCTATTGCCCTGGGTAGAGTGTTGTGGCATCATAGCTCACAGAAACCTCAAACTTTGGGGCTTGAGCAATCTTCTTGCCTTTAGCCTCCCAAATACCTGGGACTACAGGCGTCACCAGCCACAACATTTGACTAGTTTTTCTATTTTTAGTAGAGACAGGGTCTGGCTCTTGCTCGGGGTGATCTTGAACTCCTGAGCTCAAGCAATCCCCCTGCCTCAGCCTCCCAGAGTGCTAGGGTTACCGACATCTGTAACTGCACCTGGCCTTATTTTTCAATTTAAAAGTTTTTATAAGACACTTGTAGAATCCAGCTTAAGGGAACATATAGAGGAAAATTTATATTGTTAAATAAATATATTGGGAAAGAATGCTGAGAATATTTGGCTAAGTGTCCCCATCAAGAACCTATCTAAAAAAAAAAACCTAACCAAAATGATTTCAAAAAATATAAAATAGATGAAGGTAAATGAGATTTTGTAAATAGAAAAAAAAATACTATATTTGGTAAATTAAACCAAAATATCACTAAGAGAAAAAATTCATTCTAAAGGCAGAGTCTATTGTTAGGCCTAGGCTATAATGGAAAAATACTGGTTAACTCCTAGCAAATTTCTGGACTGCAAGCTTTCAAATGAAATGAAATAAGTCTAGTTCACTCCCAAGATAAATGAGAAAGTACTAATTGATTTCTTGTTTCTAGTTCATTCCTAGTTTCTTGCTTGGCTAACTCCCTGGGAAACAGATCAGGAAGTACCAAATGTCCCCGGACTCACCTTAAACAATACCAGGTAGAGAAATTACTGAAACTAAGATGTATAGGGGAAAAATATTAAAATAAAAATGTATGACATATGTCTAACTAACCACAAAATTCTGCTTCTGTACAATGCTTGCTTGATACTCCACCCAAATGCACCTAGACAGCCTATGTGCCAACCAGGATGCAGACCAAACCTTAAAAACCTGATCCCTTAAGCACTTGGGGCTTATCTCAGAAACCCCATGTTGAGACACTGAGGCAGTCGCTGACCGGCTCTTCAATAAAGGGACTCTGCTATGAATTCATCTTGTTTGGCAGTGTGGTCTTTGTGGAACTCCTGGACACAATACTATAGACTATTCAAATCTGATTAAGACAAAATTGAGGTGAGAATAAAACAGAATCAGGGATGAGAAAGGGAACATGAGTAAAATACCCAGAGATGTTGAAAGTATGAGAACATAACACAAATCTTCCAAATAAACAGGGTGGATTGGCCACAAACATTTAACTCATTTTTTTCCTAAGACACAAAAATATATGTAAGCAAATTTTCTTTCTAATGCATAAACTCACGATGTGGACAGAAGGGAGAGGTGAGATGATGTGAGGACACAACAGATTTCTGTAAATTAGCCAAAGGAGTGGGCAGAGACCCAGCCCAGGGGGTGATCAGTGAAAATACATCCCTGTCAGCCCAGAAAAAAGCCCCAGGGCCACAGGACACTAGATACCAGGTCCCCAGGAGGGATGGGGTGTGGCTTTGCAGCAGGCAACTAACTTAACCCCATGTCCCTCCCTAAGTGTGCTGGCAAGAATGGGAACAAGCTCAAAAGCAAGCTAGACAAATTCATGGTGACAGAGGACAGAACAGTGGTTGCCCCTGGGTGGTACTGGCTGGGAGGCAGCACAAGGGTGCAGGAAAGGCTCTAGATCCTGAAATGGGTGGTAGTCACATGAGTGGCCTATTTCAGACTGTGCACGTCTTTGCTTGTAACTTGGACTTCAATAGAAAGACAAAATGGAAAGTAGATATGCTGAACACCTATGCATGGCACATTGATCCCCTGGCTTCCTCTATAGGATTTCTATTCTATTTGCCTCCACTCACCCCATTTCTCATACAGGATTTCTAGGACCTTACTCTTCCCCTCCCTCCCACTTGGTTATGTTCCTTCTGTCCCCACCCCTCTGTGTTCTGCTGTGCTCTCCCACAACATTCCTTTCTTCCTTCTTTCCACATCTAGGAGTACATCATTCCTCCCTCTCATCCTTCTTTCCACTCCTCTCTCAAGACTTCTTTGTCCCCTCCCTCCTCCTTCATCCACAGCAGGGAGGCAGACCAGATTCTCCAATGGCCATGCTACCACTGTCCAGTCTTCCCTCCATTCCCTTATTCCTGCAGGATTTCTGCCATCACATCTGACTCCTGGCTGATGACTATAATCCTTCTTCTCACTTGCAGCCTTGCCTTCGTCCACAGTGCCCAGGGAGGCTCGCACTCCTGCAGGGGGCACTGCCCAGTCCAGGGCACTTTCTTCCACCAACTCTCCCCACTTCCAACTCATGACTTCTCTCCAGTGTAGTCCTTTCATCCCATGTCTCTCCCCTATCCCTTCACCCACAGACTCAGGTCCCCTCTTGCCTCCAATATTTCATGCACATTCACTTTCTCAGTACTGGACAGGTAGTTTTTGATACCTCCGCTCCACTCCTACTGAGTCTCCAAAGTCCATTGTACCACTCTGTATGACCATCTATATCCATCGTTTAGCTAATACTTATAAGTAAATACATGTGGCATTTGTTTTTCTGTTCCTAAGATACTTCATTTAGGATAATGGTCTCGAGTTCCATCCAAGTTGCTGCAAAAGACATTATTTTATTCTGCTATATGGCTGAGTAGGAGTCCTTGAAGATCTCTCTCTCTCTCTCTCTATATATATATATATAATATAAAATGTGTATATATATACACGCACACACATATTATATACACACACACATACACATATATATTTTATATATATATATATATATATATATACTTTATCTACTCAGCAGTTGATAGGCTGATAGCCTATCTTTGCAGTTGTGAATTGTGCTGCAATAAATATACAAGTGTAAATGTCTTTTTTGTAAAGTGACTTCTTTTTCTGTAGGTAGATACCCAGTAGTGGGTAGGTCTGCTTTTAGTTCTTTGAAAATCTCCATACTATTTTCCATAGAGGTAGTAGTAATTTACATTCCCACCAAAAGTGTATAAATGTTCTGTTTTCACTGCATCTGCACCAACTTATACTGATTTTTTACATTTTAATACTGACCATTCTGACAGGGATAAAATGGTATCTCTTTGTGGTTTTAATTTGCATTTCCCTCATGATTAGTGATGATGAGCATTTTTTAATATGCTTGTTATTGTCCATGTGTATATCTTCTTCTGAAAAATGTTTGTTTATATTTTTGCCCACTTTTTAGTGAGGTTATTTTTTTTTTCTTGCCAATTTGTTTGAGATTGTGCATATTAGTCCTTTGTTGGATATAGAGTTTGCAAATATTTTATCCCATTATGTAGGTTGTCTATTTACTTTGTTGATTATTTTTTATGCTGTGCAGAGACTTTTGTTTAACTATGTCTCATTTATTTATTTGAGGTCCTAGTCATAACAGGCCAATGTCCAGAACAGCTTTCCCTAAGTTTTCTTCTAGAATTTTTATGGTTTCTTGTTTTACATTTAAGTCTTTAATCCTTATTTTTTGTGTGTGGTGAGAGATAAGGATCTAGTTTTATTCTTCTGCATATGGCTGCCCAATTTTGCCAACACCATTTATTAAATAGGATGTCTTTTCCCCAGTGCATGTTTTCATATGCTTTGTAGAAGATCAATTGAGTGTAGGTATATGGTTTTATTTCTGGGTTCTCTATTCTCTTCCACTGATCTATGAGTCTGCTTTTATACCAGCACCATGTTGTTTTGGTTACCATAGCCTTTCTTGTTCTGAGACAGAGTCTCACTCTGTCACCCAAATGCAGTGATGTAATCCTATCTCACAGCAACCTCAAAATCCTGGGCTCAAGTGATCCTCTTGCCTCAGCCTCCCAAGTAGCTGGGACTACAGGTGCACACCACCACACCCAGCTAATTTTTTTTCTAGCTCTTGCTTAAGGCTAGACTATCACCTTGTAGCATAATTTGAAGTTGGGTAATTGATGCCTCCAGATTTGTTCTTTTTGCTTAGGATTGCTTTGGCTATATGGGCTCTTTTTTAATTCCATACAAAATTTAGTTTTTTTTTCTAATTCTGTGAAAGATGCCATTGGTATGTTGATGGAAATTGCATTGAATCTGTAAATCACTTTGGACAGTATGGATATTTTAATATTAATTTTTCCATTTCATGAGCCTGGGATGTTTTTCCATTTTTTAGTGTCATCAATGATTTCTTTCATCATTGTGGGTTTTTTTTTGTTGTTATTTACTTGTTTATTTATTTTTATTTTAGGTTAACATGAGGGTACAAACAACCAGGTCACAATATTTGAATTTGTTATGTAGAGTCCATCTTGTACTTATGTCCTGCAATAAAAGGTGTGTCATACACCCCTACATTGTGCCCATTCAGAGGGAGCACCCCAAACCCCCCCTCCCCTCTTACCTCTTCCATTCCCCTCCCACAAACTGGAGTTGAAATGAGTTTTTATCCTCTGTGGGTCTGAATTAGATCATCTACTGGCTTTACATTAGTAATGAGTGCATTAGATATTTGCTTTTCCACTCTTGTGATACTTTACTGAGAAGAATGTGTTTCAACTCCATTCAGGTTAATACAAAAGATGTGAAGTCACCATCTTTTTTATGGGTGAATAGTATTCCATGGTATACATATACCACAGCTTGTTAATCCATTCCTGAGTTGATAGGCATTTAGGTTGTTTTCTCATTGTGGCAATTGTAAAATCAGCTGCAATAAACAATCTAGTGAAAATGTCTTTATGATAAAATGACATTTTTCTTCTGGGTAGATGACTAGTAGTGGGATTGTGGGGTCAAATGGGAGATCTAATTTGAGTTCTTTGAGGATTCTGCATACTTTTTTCCAAAGAGGCTGTATGAGTTTCACCAATAGCTCACCAATAGTATGAACATGTTCTCTTCTCTCCACATCCACACCAGCATCTGCAACTTTGGGACTTTGTGATGCAGGCTAATCTTACTGGGGGTAGGTGATATCTCAGGGTGGTTTTGATTTGCATTTCTCTGATCATTTTTGTGTATGGTGTAAGATAAGGGTTCGATTTCATTGTTTTGTACGTGGATGTTCAGTTTTCCAATATCATTTATTAAAGAAACTATCCTTTGCCTATTGTGTATCTTTTGGCACCTTTGTCACAGATTAGTTGACCTTATGTGTATGGATTTGCTTCTGGACTTCTGGTTTATTTGAGATCATAAGGTATTATGAGCATTTTTTCATATGTTTGTTAGTTATTTGTCTTCTTCAGATAAGATTCTGTTCATGTCTCTTGCCCAGTGATGGATGAGATTTTTTGCTCTTTTTTTTTTTTATTGTTGTTGATTAATTTGAGTTCTCTGTCAGTCCTAGTTATCAAGTCTTTGTCAGATTCATAACATTCAAATATCTTTTCCCATTCTGAAGGCTGTATAATTATGTTAATTGTTGTGTCCCTAGCTTTGCAGAAGCTTTTGTAGTTTAACTAAGTCCCATTTTTCATTTTTGTTGTTGCAATTGCCAGTCATCTTCATAAAATTTTTTCCCAGGCTGACATCTTCAAGAGTTTTTCCCACACTTTGTTTTTTTTTTTTTTTTTTTTGAGACAGAGTCTCACTATGTCATCCCGGGCAGAGTGCTGTGACATCACAGCTCACAGCAACCTCAAACTCTTGTTAAGTGATTCTCTTGCTTAAGCGATCTCTTATTTAACTCTTGCTTAAGCGATTCTCTTGTTTCAGCCTCCCAAGTAGCTGGGACTACAGGCACCCGCCACAACACCCAGCTAGTTTTTGGTTGTAGTTGTCATTGTTGTTTGGCAGGCCCCGGCTGGATTTGAACCTGCCAGCTTCAGTGTATGTGGCTGGTGCCCTATCTGCTGAGCTACAGGTGCTGAGCCTTTCCCACACTTTCTTCTAGGATTTCTATCATTTCATGTCTTAGATTTAAATCTTTTATCTATCTCAAGTTAATTTTTTACCTTATTTTTTTTTTATTAAATCATAATTGTGTACATTGGTGCAATCATGGGGCACAATGTGCTGACTTCATATACAAACTGAAATATTTTCATTGAACTATTTAACATAGTATCTCAAGTTAATTTTCGTGTATGGTGTAAGATAAGGGTCCAATTTCATTGTTTTGTATGTGGATGTTCAGTTTTCCAATATCATTTATTAAAGAAACTATCCTTTGCCTATTGTGTATCTTTTGGCACCCTTGTCACAGATTAGTTGACCTTATGTGTATGGGTTTGCTTCTGGACTTCTGGTTTATTTGAGCTCTTTCTTCTATATTAATGTAGACATTCATCTCTCTCAGTGCTGCTTTTGTTGCATGCTATACATTTTGATATGTTTTGTTTTCATTTTGTTGGTTTCAAGATACTTTTAAAATTCCCTTTTGGATGCCTGGTGGAGATGCTGAGATCAATATCAGATTTGAGATATTTAAAGTGGATACAAAACTATTTTAGCAATACAGACATTTAAGTGGTTGTGGTAGGTGACAGTGCTGTTGGTAAAACATGTCTCCTGATATCCTACACAACAAACAAACCTTTATCTGAATATGTTACAACTGTTTTTGACAACTATGCAGTCACAGTTATGATTGGTGGACAGCCATAGACTCATAGACTTTTTTTTTTTTTTTTTTTTTGAGACAGAGTCTCAAGCTATTGCCCTGGGCAGCGTGCCATGGCATCATAGCTCACAGCAAACTCCAACTCGGGCTCAAGCAATCCTCTTGCCTCAGTTTTTCTATTTTTAGTAGAGACAGGGTCTCACTTTTGCTGAGGCTGGTCTCAAACTCGTGAGCTCTAGCAATCTACCCACCTTGACCTCCCAGAGTGCTAGGATTACAGGTATGTGCCACCGTGCCCAGCCAACTCTTGGACTTTTTGATACTGCAGGGCAAGAGGATTATGACAGATTACAACCGCTGAGTTATCCATAAACAGATGTGTTTCTAGTCTGTTTCTCAGTGGTCTCTTCATACTCATTTGAAAATGTGAAAGTGGATGCCTGAGATAACTCACCATTGTCCAAAGACTCCTTTCTTGCTTGTTGGGACCCAAATTGATCTCAGAGATGATCCTTTTACTAGCAAGAAACTTGCCAAGAACAAACAGAAGCCTATCACAGCAGAGACTACTGAAAAGCTGGCTCATTACCTGAAGACTATCAAGTATGTAGAGTGCTCTGCATTTACACAGAAAGGCTTAAAGAATGTATTTTACGAAGCAATATTGGCTGCTCTGGAACCTCCAGAACCGAAGAAGAGCAGGTGTATGTTGCTGTGAACATCTCTCCAGAGCCCTTTCTGCATAGCTGATGTCAGCATCATACTAAACACAATCTTTAAATCAAACTGAAGATTAAAAATTAAAATTCTTTTTGCAATAATGGCAAATGTTCTACACCTACTCACATGCAGTCGTGTCATACAAGGTCCCAAGGTGTGGCCCCCCCATCCCCTCCCAATACTAGTTAATTTTGAGTAATTGTGTATTGTCATAGAAGTGATCAGTACTAGTTTTTGTTTTGTTGTTTCGAAAAAAAAAAATTTAAAGCAAGGCAAGCTTGTGATGACTCTGTACCAGACTACTTTGAATTGTTGAAACTGCTCCCTGGTTCCACTCTGGAGAATAATCTGGGACATCTTAGTGTTCTTTTTTTTTTTTTTTTCCCCTCTGTTTTTGCAAGAAGGATGTGTGGGGTTTGTTTTTTAGTCTTTTTTTTTTTTTTAATTCATTAACCAGTGGACAGCCCTTAAGGGGAGGAGGATGAATTGATTCCATATTCCACTTTTTAGATCTAGTTTAGAAAACATGTTTCCCATCTGGTGCTCTTAGGAAGGAGTATAGTTAATGCCTCATTTAATAACATATTCCTTTTTGAAAGTTGCCTTTTCTCTCCACTCTTGAGTAGATCCAGTATTAAGGAAACTCAGGAAAGTGTGGAACCTGTCTTGCCCCTCCTCTTTTCTAGGACTAACTATATATGTGACTGTGACTTTCAAGGAAATTTGTTCACCATTTGCTGATTTTTTTTTTCCCACTCAGGAAAGAATGCACCAAAGACATTCACATTTATTTTTTTTTTAAAGCAAATGACAAACACCCAGTATACCAGCTTTACTTTTTAAACTGAGGCTTAACATTACATATTTAAACAACTGTCAAAACTTACTAAGATGCCAGCATTCATGCACAGCTAGAAAACATCCTTAATTTATAGTAAACCAGAAATGTGTTACCATTAATGTGTTAATATCTTTCACTACTAAA
>CAUYON010092357.1:0-24791 GCA_963573935.1 Arctocebus calabarensis
CCGCAGAAGCACCCGGGGGCAGGGCTTGCTATGGCCAGGCTCCCAGCTGCTCTCAGCCTAAGGGGCGGGGGCTTTGTGACACTATGCGCAGGCGACCTCGGCCTCACAAGCCGTGGTGGTTGCTATGGGAGTTATGGCCGCGGGTCGCAGCGGCGTGAAGGCTAGAGGGGAGGGACCACGTGGTCACTGTGGATCTCAGGGCCACGGCGGTGTGTCCCTATTCACGGGGCGGCGGCTTCCAACTGCACCAGCACCCGGGCGGAGGTTGCTATCTCCTCGAAAGTGTCCTCTCTATTCGCTGGGTGGCAGCTTCTGAGCAATGGCCACAGTTCCCAGCCGCTCCCAGCCGCAGTGAAGGCTTTGTGTCACTATGAGCCAGGCGACCTCGGCAGCACAGGCAGCATAAGTTGCTATGGCTGTGGGTCACAGCTGTTCGCAGCGGCCGTGAAGGTTGGAGGGGAGGGGAGGAGCCATGCGGTCGCTGTGGATCTTGGGGCCGCAGCGGTGTGTCCCTGTTCGCGGGGTGGCAGGTGATTGCTATGGCCGTAAAGGTGTCCTCTCTATTCGCGGTGCGGCAGCTTTGGAGCCACCACGGAAACACCCTGGCGACAGTTGCTATAAACCTTTTATTTTAATTTCAAAGGCATGATAATTTCACTAAGTTTATAAATAGTACCAAAACATTTAAAGAGAACTTAAGTTTTATCATATTTCGGAGTTTAATATACTATATTTCTTAAATTTCATTAAATAATTTGAAAGATGGTTTTTTGTCAATTAGATAGTTTTGGGTTTAAGACCCTAAGATCAGATATATTAAATTTATAAATTCACCTTAAAATGTTTGAACAATTTTAATTAATTCGATTTTGAAAATATGCTAGAAAGTGATTGCTAAAATAGCCTACATTTTTAATAAAGTTGTATCTATAATAATTCAAATATTAATTTTCAATATCCAAAAGAATCACAAATAGTCATTTCTGTGCCTTCAAAGACACAAGAAAAATTTCATATTGACAGACAGGCATTTATTAAAGATGTTAAAATAAAGAGTTCTAAGTATTTGAGGCTTTTTTTTTTTTTCTGTAAGTAAAATGAGTTCGGTGGAAGCTTTGGACCAATAGAATGTAATGATCATCACATTTGTATCTCACCAGATCATTCTGATGGCAGTGAAATGCCCTTTCCTATGTTTTTAATGGGTGAATTCTACTTACTTCTTCAACCACCAGCTTTGGCCATACCTCCTCCATGAAATTAAAAGACACACAACCCAAGGCAGAATTAAAACTTCTCTGTATACCTTTGTAGTTTACAAATCCCGTACGATGACCATTTCTTTACAAGGGGACTTTAATGTCCTGTCCCCTGTAGTAAAAACTATGAAGCAGTACTGTCTTATTTATTTTTAGATTATTTTGCCTGGCATAGCACCATTTAGGTGCCATACACATAATTATATTTCAATTAGACAGCATGCAATTGAAATGCTTTGTTCGGGACTACACTCTGAATTCAGTACAACCCTACCCAAGTGCATATATCACATAACATCCCACACAAAAAAGGAGTGATCTCTTTTTTTCCTCTCACTTTCCATTTTTTAATTGCAATTATAATTAAATAAATAGCAAGTCCTAAGTATTAATTATTTTTATTCAAGATACATCCAGCACCACAGAGAAAGAACTGGCTCTTCCAGCATTTCCTATCAACAGGTTTTCAGTCGTGTACTCACTTGCAAATGATTACACATTCGCAGGAAAGAAATGTGTTTTGGTTGGAAAAAGTCCCAGGAGGCCCATAGGGTGGGCATTTGATTCCTTGATAAAAAGCCAAGTTCCACTGTCTAGAGAGGAGGAAATTAGAAAAGGGGCAAAGAACCATTTGCTTCAGGGCCTAAAATAACACCAATTTCAACAAGAACTATGAGCAGCAAGATAGCAGAATTAAACAGTAGAGAAAAATTGCTAAGACTTCTCTAGGTATAAAATAACTTAGAAAATAACTTCAAAATAATTTCCCAATCCACAATAATATTTTGACCAAGAATATATTGAAAGGCAATTTAGCGAGATGTTTTGGAGGACTTCAACATAGTAAAAGATATATTTTTAGATCAAGACGAGATGAATAAATATTAATACAACAACAAAAACCTTTGATGTACCTTTTAATCCTCAGATTGTATTTTTTGTGTGTGAGTTATTTCTTTTTGTGTGTGTGCATATGTCTTTTCTCACCCCACCTCTCTCTCCTTTGCTTTCTCTCTTAATTATACTGTAAAAATCAAGCCAGCAGGAACTGCTTCTTAACATTTAATCATTATCCACCCGGGCTGTCATAATTTTTTTTCTTTTCTTACGGAGAAATTTTTCTTTCTATTGCCTATACTTCTCTCCAGCACATTAATTATCTTTCTTGTGACAAGCCCCTAATCCATTTTTGTTCTGTGAAATCTGTAGCACTTAATGAAGATTATTCTCACTTTGTAAAGGCTTTAGAAGGGACTTTTCAGATCCTGTCTAAATGAGGGCCTCTTAAGTCATATGATGAGCTAAGATTGGAGCCCTGGTCTCTCAGATTTGATTAGCAGGTCCCGATGGCTTGCTACTACTTTGCTCAGCTCTATGATTTTAGCAAGGATAAAAAAAAAAAGCAAAAAAGAAAAACAACAGTAGCTATCTGGATAATAGCAGGAACAAGTCAGAGAGGACATTCACCTGCCATATGCACTCTCCTGAGTACAGTCATTAGCCACAGACGCCTGGTAATTTTATTTCTGCTTCTCATCTTAGTTAGTCTCGGGGCTGAGACCAGTATGTAGAAATAAGAGTCCATTCATTTTCTACTGGGGCTTAGAATTAGTAATTCTAACATGTGGCTCTTCCTTCCTGTGTCTTTAGGAACTTTCTGCCTTTTAAACAATCAGTACATCACAATTATGGTATGTTTAGTTTTAGATCTGCCTTCACCGTTTGCTCTCGGGAAGAAAAAACATACAATGCATTAAGTGCCGGTTCTGGAAAAGTAAGGTACTGGTCTGAAAAACAGACGTCATTGTGACTATCACTAAAGGAGCTTTAATGACATGTGGCTCATCTTCTTTCGCACTTGGGGGGAAACCCATATTCCAGCCCTGTGCTGTCAGAAACATATGCACCTGGCCGGAGGGTAATTATATATGGATTTCCAATATTCCCCCAAATCAGTGACAGACACACATACAGGTGTTTTGAATCAGAGCTATATAGTTGGCCACTTACGGACCACCTATGGCTGGAATAGTGCTGTCAAAGACTGGGAATAAGAACACATGATTGTGAAATAAATCTATATCATAGAAAATAAGAAGTGATGGCTTTTTTCAGTAACTGTGATTAAACTGGCTTCTTCTGCCTCTTGGAGTCAGATGAGAACAAAATAATGACAGTAATGGAAAGGAGCATAACTAGATTGAAAATCCGTGTGGTGCACACGAGGCACGGCCCCGAAATAAACAGACATAGAGAAATCCCGATGCCCAAGGCAACTGAGATTCTAGAATGTGCCTGGAACTTTTTTTTTTCCCAGCCTTCATGCATGATAGTCCTCTAACTAAAAAATTGTCTTTTGTTTCCCCTTTCCCTGCCCCAGCCAAACCCCAATTTCACTTGGAATCTTCTTTTTTACCTTAGTCTCAGTTTGAAACTCACTTTCTTTACGAAAGTTTCGCTGATCCCCTAGACCAGAAGAGAAATATCCATGATGAACTCCTGGGCCCTCACGCTTTGCTCATGATAACATATACCATCATTTGTCAGATTTCCCCATTTTATGGGCCTTATTCTTGACTGGATTACAAATTCCGTTTAGGTTGAAAACCATATCTGCCCCTCTGCCTAATTCATACTAGTCCTTAAATATGGAATTGTTAAATTAGACATGAATAACAAAGAAACAGCACATCTCTTGGCAGTACCTGGTACTAAATTCCGAGATAACTTTTTACAGGTTAAAAAACAGAAATGTACTTTTTCTGAAAACCCTAAAAAGCAGGATAAATAATTACCAAAAATGAACAAACTGTCCTTTCAGGTTCTTTTTCGTCTTATAAATCTTTTTTTTTTTTTTAAATAAAACTGCTAGCATAAATTTTAGATTAATAATTGTGTCCCTGTCAGTCTTTCACCACTTCAGTAGTTGAGTGCCCAAGATGGAGGTGAATAACAGGACGGGCCTCATCTAATCAAGCTCTGAATGGCACTTGTCTCGAGGTGTGAGGACAACCATTCCACTGCTCAGCATTAATATCATTAGGAAAAAAGGGGCAATAAGGAGATTTTCGTTTAGCAGAATTCTTTAGTCTGTGCGATTTCACCCATATCACTGATTATTTGCCCAGCTCACATCCTTTATTCCAGAGTATACAGATTTTTTTTTAAGTTGAAGTCCCATGTGAACCAGGTGAATTTCTACATAAACAAATATTTTACTATGTTCATCTGACAAAAATAACTAATTCAGGACATACCATTCTTAAAAATCAACTCTGCCCATACTATGGATTAATATTCAATTTCCTTCAGAGAAAGAGACTGGATTTACCAATGTGAGGACACATTTTAACATAAACATAAAGGATTTGATAGGTCTTTCTAGATTGAGTCGGGGTCACTGTGCGTGAAAGTTTATATTATTTTCCCGCACGAGCCAACTATAGGACTTGACAACTTACTGTTGAGTTTGTGAACTGGAATATTCCACAGAAATAAAAAAATGAAGAAAGAGTATCAGTGATTAACATAAACTACTCCTTCTTAATTTCCATATTCCCTGAGAGAGTTACTTAAACACATTTGAACCTGTTTTAGGTGAAAAAAATGGGACACTGAGAAGTCAAAGACATAATATATTTCAGTAATCTGACAATAATTTTAATTTTTACTCTTAACTGTCCTGATGAAGTAATGCTTATTTGGGAGAGAAAATAAGAAGGCTCTAGAAAATAAACTGAATTATGAAATATTTTAAATACATAAATTTAAGAAAATCATTGAACTGCAGGGGTCTTCAGAGACAAACTTCTGTCTTGAATTTCCAGCCTGACATCTAGAGTAGAGCTAGTGCTTAATTCAAGGCAAATAAGTCTATGAATAAATAGTAGGGATATGCCCATTTCACTTGGATGAATGTTTAGCCTTTAACCTTGCTTAGGAGGCCTCTTAGGAGATGCCCTTTGCTCCTCCCCTGCGGACTACCCTCCAGATACTTTTTCAAACATGTTTTACTTTCTTTATTTCTATCTTGAAAACTTCAAGCATGCTGCTCCCACTGCCAGCAGCTCTTATCTCACTCTCCCCCCTGAAGTCTTGCTTCGGACTGGAGTAAACGACACCTCCTCTGGGAAGGCTTCTCCGGCATGATCAGCTTCTCTTTCTATGCATTCCTAGAGCCTACACTTCTCTGTCCCAGAACTCGTCCCGCCTTTTTGGCATTGCCTCCCTAACTTGGGTCTTTCCAGTAGGTTCTGTGTACTTTCAGGCCAAAGATTATGTCCACTTAGTATTAATCAGGTCTCCTTTTGTGGCAAGTAACACAAACTTATTGAAACTCGCTTTAGCTAGAAAAGGAATTTATTAGATATCTATTTAGGCATTCCAGATATTCATTTGAAGTCATCCAGCCTTTCTTTCTCCTTTCTCAGCTCTCTCACCTGTGCTTCTCTCCATATGCCAGTTTTCTCATCTGTTTCTAGTCCCTTTCACCTTCGATGGCCTTTCTACCTCCATCCTCTCACCTCCACCTGTGCATGTTTCCATGTGATCATCTTCTTTCTCACTGCAGATTACTTCCTGAAAATGTCGGGAGACTACCTGGGGGTGGGGGGTGGCTGTGGTTTGGCTATAAACAGCTCCAGATTATGTCATTCCAATTTAATGATCACAAAGGAAAAACAGTGCCTCTCCTCCTGGTATCCAAGTCTAACATCTGAGGGCGGACTTCCATAGGTTTAGACCAATGCCTGAACCTTTCACTGGGAAAGCATTCTATGATTAATCAGTCTCGAGGCAGATTCCCAGCCCTCCGGTCCAGGCCAGTGGAGCACATGCCAAGTGGCCCTATCAGAGTTAGAAGTGAGGAGGGCCAGTTTCTTCAATGAAAGGGAAATGGTTACTTGAGAAGAGGAGGAAGTGATGGTGTGTGAACACAACAATGAAATGCCATTCATGCTTCCAGACTCTAGCATTAAATCTGATATGTGGTTGTTGGTCAATAGTCAGTGAATGAATGAATAAATTAACTTAGGAAATGGATTTGGAGAACAAATTAATATCTCAGTTATTAGAACTCCTAAGTGAAGAGGACCAAAAAAAAAAGCTATTTTTTATGACAACAAGAAAAAAATAGCAATGTGTTTTGCTGGCTAAAAAGCTTATTCTCTGCTTGATAAATATTCACCAAAGCAATATACTTAAAAATGGTTAGTGAATTTGACTGATGGTTGTATAATAATTACATAATTGATCATTATATAATGTTCTTCCTGGCTACCTAGTCCCAGATAAGCCTGAGGAGCACACATGCCCTGCAACTCTCCCCTTTGAGATCAGGCCAGGTCATATTCCAAACAGGAGTTTCTCTCCATCTGCATGGCTCTCTATCTCAGAATTGAGGTGGCCTTGGGGCTGGGTACCTATCCTTTTGTTCTTTTGGTCTCCTCTGAGCCTCTGTACACCTATACCCTGACCCTGAGCCCTGCTTACATTTCCTTTCTTATTGAAATAGTAAGTGGTTCCATCTTCTCTGGTTTCCTACTGCAAATTTATTTGATCATTGGACTTTGGATAGGTTCCTGTCTCCTAGACTTTCCTTCATCATCTGTTCTATGCCTAGCTAGATTGAAATGTGAGATCCAGAAATCTGGACCAACCCACCTCACGGTACACTCCTCTCTCCAGAGAGATTTTCTTTTTGATGTTCACTGCTCACAGATGAGTAGCTCCTAGACACAAACTTTGTTTCATCACACAGCTCCGCTTGGCTCTTTCCATTATGCTCCATTTTTCTGGCTATTCACTCCAATCAAGATAAATGATAATTTTTCAGAAAATGTGTCTCATTATGACTTTCTAGTAAATGAAGATTTACAAGAGTAAAATGTTTCACATCATTTTATCACACCTGTTGGTTTCTCCAGAAGGAAGGCACACATTGTACCATTTGACTCCAAAATGCCCCTATCGAAAAAATTGTAGTCAGCTCAAATACTTCCTTACCCCCAGCAAAGGAAGCCTAAATGACTTAGTGCACAGTATTTTATCAAATGTTCATCTATTTATTCTCCCGGAGACACAGCACTAGCTTTTGATTATAGCCTTAATATAATTGCCAGAATATGCTCATGTCAAGATATATTTTAATGGTCTGGCTGACTATTTGTGTTAATACCATTAAACATATCATTCTTGGTTATAACTTCCTAAAATCGTAGAAACTAAAGAGTTGTAAAACCTGAATGTAGATTAAGTTCTTATTTCACCGGTGACATAGTATGTATGTGAGAGAAAACAAAGAGTAGTCACCAGCCCATTACCTGGAGAGGAAGCCTGCTCATCCATTATGTGTCAGAATAATGATCATGTCAGTTACCTGTCAATTTGAATTTCCAAGAGAAATAATAAGCCACCTCATTTTTCCTGGTGTTTTTCCAGATGAATATCTGAGAACTAGCAGACAAACTATGTCTCATACATCCATTTGATTTTATATTCCCTATCATGCCAATTGGCGTTTGTTCATTAAACAAACACCAGATGCCTAATATGTATCAGGACAGTGCTAATTTGAATGGTAGATCTTGAACCCTAAAAGCCACTGTTCTGTTTCACCACTAAAATGGAGATGCCAAGAAAAAATTTCTCCTTGCATAATTTGGTGATAGGGCTATATAATTAATTCCTTACCTTAGGGCTATATAATTCCTTACCTTGTATATGCTGTTGCAATGCATATCACAGTTGTTATATCTTAGATTCACTCAGTAAGTCTCGCACATGAACATAGCCTGAGACAGATTAATGCAATAATTCATTTAAAATATTAAGCATGAGAGAGACCAAATAAAACTTCAGATCAATTTGTCTGCATTCCCAACATTTACTATTCCTAATTCCTTAACGAGGCATTTTAGATTTGATTAAAAAGTCTCAATTAATTGTATGCAAAATGCTCCAAGATGAATGGAGGAATATAACAGAGGAGTGAACTTCATTTTGCCTCCTTAGAATAATTAAAATGAAATGCAGTCATTGGGGACATTATCCTTCTATACAGCCAGTAAGAGGTGCCCAAGAGGTGGGTGCAGGGCGTTCCCGGGGACTTCTGTGATTTACGAGGGATAGGGATCACACAGGACCTGACTTTTTTGCTTTCTGTCTCTTTGGTACAACTGCTGGCTCCACATCTGCTAAATTTGGGGTCTTGTTCAGGTACGCTGTTCAATAGGGAGAAGCTGAAGGAAAGGACTGAAATCAGGATAGGATTGCCAACAAATATAAGTTGTTTCTTTGCCAGGACCACAAATACTAAAGAGGATATTTTAAAGGCTAATAATTAAAAGCAACTCCAGCCGCTTCCTCTTTGGTAGATGAAGAAAACAGGCAGTGAGAGGGAGGCGCAGTCTGCCATGCTGTGGTTCTGAAGGAATGAGTGCTAACGTGGCCTCCTCCCTCTTGGAACCAAACCTATATCATTTGGAAAACCTTTATTCATTATGCAGAGGCTGAGAGGCACACAGCATTCCAGCTGGTCTCAGAGACGACTGTTACTAACAGCCACATCGCCTCTCTTTCCCCTTTCTCTTCATTTGCCTCTTTATTCCCTTGCTGATTTCTTTGCATTTCCCTTCCTTTCTTCCAAGTAAGTGAATTTCCAATATCCCCTGGTATTCTTAGTTCTCATAGCTTGTGCTTGAAAAACTTTTTATTTTTAAAGGACAGCATACAAACCTTATGGTGAAATTCAGGGACCGGGCTTTCTCCTTTCTGTCAATTTGCCATGGTGCAATTAAGATGGAGGCAACAAAATGCATTTAGAGAGGCTGTTGCTATTATTCTAGAAGGTAAAAACCAGGCGACACGGGGTAGAGAGGCTGTGTCTAGCCCCTGGGGAAAGTAAACTACTTTAAACAAGGCAGCTCGATACAGCCCTGAGATAGAAGGCTTCAGGCTTCTGGATGGGACCCTGTCCTGGATTGGAGGAAGAAGTCTAGAATATTCATTGGTCAAATATAAGAAGAAACAATTTCAAGATTATGTGTTTGCATGTTTTGAAGAGAAATAACTTTTATAGGGAGAAAGACATTTTAAAAGGAATAAAATTAAATTCTCTCTAAAAGAGAAAGCTTACAAAATCCTAGGATTTATAACTGAAAGTGTTTCTCAATCTCTACAACTAACTACCTGTGAGCTTTTAGTCTTCTTAAAAACCTCCCTGTAATAAAGAGGAAAACATTTTGAGTATCGAGTTTCTATAGAGCAGCTGATGCTGGTCTGCCTGTCTGGAAACACCAAGAGTAGTGACATATGACTTCAATTATGTTCCACAAAAATATACTCTATACAAAGTGGAAAAGGAGCTGGATGGTACCGATATTACAAAAGTGACTCTGGCATTTGTCCTCAGGCATTTCAGTGCATTGTTCCAGGTAGATTTCCAATAATAAGAAAATCACATCCTTGAAGTCTTTACAAGACCTAACTTGGAACAATCCTGCCTGATGAATGAATGACTGAATGAATGCCATTAGTCACATGACTCAGTAGGAACTCAGATGTGGAAGGGTTAAGTTCTGGAAAATCTTTGCTTCCATTTTCTAGGTCCTTCGGCTTTGTCCTCTAGAGAATGGTCATCTCAATCATATTTGTTTCATACACTCAAAGAAACTTTCTGTAAATGTGTTGGCAATACCTCAAAACAATTTGAAAACCACAGAAAGGTAAATTTCTAAACACTATACCTCTATGTACCAAAATTATATCAAAAGTTGCCATTCTATATCAGCTACCACTTCAGTTCTGTGAAGAATAAAACTGGAAAATTTCCTTTTGATACAATCCTTCCTGTTATATCATCACACCCCAGAAAATAAGTGGCCGTATACCAGGAAGGTACTACTTACAAAATACCATTTGCTTCCATTCTATAGTCTTTATTTAAGTACTAATTAAAGTTCTAGTGTAATAATTATGTTTAAGTAGAGCTCACAAAGAAAAATTACTCACTAACTTGATAATTTAAGTTGGTTATTATTAGCTAGTATCCTTTGTGAAGGAAAACATGAAACTGATCTTCCTCAGAATTGAAAGTATTAAGCATATTAAACTGGAAAAGGGTCTTCCCTCCAAAACCTTTCTGCTCCAAAATCCTTAAATTAATATTTAATTCGATATGAGGACAGATATCTATGTGTATGACCTTCTTGCATAACAAAACTCACCATTCTAACGAGAAGTTCTCAGATACATGTGAACAAAACAGTTACCATGGGTCTGAATTCCATGGGTTTGCATCATGATCTAACCCTGAACACGAATGTATGAGGATGTGCCTTAGGGTAACACTCTCACTAAACTCTGAGATTTCTGTGGATGGCTAAGCCTATGAACAGAACTATAATAAGAAACATCTACAGCTGTACTCACTGGGAACGGTGCCATGCTCCACACATCCATGGCGTCTGTCTCTGGCCTTCACCTTGCATGTGAGTATGTAATGACTAGGTAAAGAGAGACGACTGTGAGGAAAAGTCTGATTTTCCTCCCACAGAGGGAGAATTTTAAATCTAACTGGTAACTGGGACATCATTTAACATACATCCTCATTTTGTAGTTGAAGAAACCAAGGTCCAGAGAATTCAATTTTCTCCTGACTATTCAGTTAGCCAAAGTGAAGTGGGACCAGCAAGAGTAAGCACAATTTAAATTAAATTTATTTCAATGTGTAAACAACCTACATGCCCACCAATCCAGGAATGGATCAACAAGCTGTGGCATATATACACCATGAAATATTATTCAGCCACTAAAAAAGATGTAGACTTTACATCGTTTGTACTAACTTGGATGGAGGTGGAACACATTCTTCTCAGTAAAGCATCACAAGAATGGAGAAGCAAGAATTCAATGTATTCAATTTTGATATGAGGACAATTGATGACCTAGTACGCAGTGGGGAGTGGGGGAATGGGGCAGCAGAGATAGGCTGCGTGGCAGGGGGTAGGGGTTACAGGATTTGACACACCTCTTGAGAGAGGAACACATTTATAATAGGGACTTTGTCTGACAGTTGCAATCAGTGTAACCTGGTTCTTTGTACCCTCAATGATCCCCAACAATAAAAAAAAATTTAGACTTCTTTCAGAGATGCAATACGTGCCTTAGCCAGTATCTCATGTCTGGCTATGTTTTAATATATACAGAAGTTGAGCTTTTGGGAAAATGAGGCCTTCACTGACTTTCAAGCCCAAGGGTAACTATTCAATAGTTAGAATCAAATTGTTCTCATAGAATTGTTTTAAATTTTAGAGCCCCACAGGCCTTTATGGAACATTTTTGCCTATATCATTAGATGCATAGTTGGAAAACCGAGACCTAGAGAGAATGAAACATTATCCCAAACGTGAATAAAACCCATAGATGTGAACACAAGATACACTGTTTCCCCTCTACAGGTACAGGCAGTAATTTTCAACAGCACGCTAAGATGACAGTTGAGGAAAAACTTGAAGAAGGAAGGAAAGTGCGCCATGTAGATAGCTGTCAAGGAAAGAATTTCCCAAGCAGAGTCATTTCCCAGGAATAGTAAAGAGTCTAGTGTGGCTGGAGCTGTGTGTGTGAACTAGGCAAGAAAATCTGAAGATAAGATCAGAGAGTTAAGGGGAGGTCAGACTGGGAAGAGCTTTAGCAACTATTAAAAGAATCTTGGCAATTACTCTGGCTGAAATGTAGAACTGCTCAAGGTATGGCATGATCTATTTTTATTTTTAAAGGTTCAGGGTGGCTGCTATGTCCAGAATCGACCCACAGGACAGCAAAGTTTGAAGCAGAGACCACTCAGAGACTCTTACAGGCAGTCTAGGAAAGAAATGGGCTCAGACTTGACCAATAGAATGAAGTAGTGAGGAGGTGTCAGATTGTGTGTTAGTTCTGAAACCTGATTGAAAAGCGAAAAGTCAAGAGTTGCTGCCAAGGCTCTGGGCTTGGTTAACTGAAAGGATGAAGTGTCATTAACTGGGGTGACAAAGGCTTTGAGAGAAATAGGAATGGGGTTGGGGAAGATGTGGGATTCAGTTTTGGATATGTGGATTTTGAGATGTCTCTTACCACACACAAAATAAATAAGTCAAGTAAGAAAATAAGTCAGGTGAACAGACAGGTGTAGAATACCAAAGGAAGTCCAGGCTGACATAAAAAGTTGGGAATTGTCAGTCTGTACTTGGCATAGGTAGTATTTGAATCCCTTTTCTTAAGATAAAAAGATACAGAAATGGTGGGGGCACCATGGCTCATACCTTTAAGAGGAGCACTCTGGGAGGCCAAGTCAGGAGGATTAGGATCGCATGAGGTTAGGAGTTCAAGACCAGCCTGAGCAAGAGTGAGATCCCATCTCTACTAAAGATAGAAAAAAAAAAAAAATGAACCAGGTATGGTGGTACACTTCTGTAGTCCCAGCTATTTGAGAGATTAAGGTAGAAAGATCACTTGAGCACAGAAATTTCAGGTTTGCAGTGAGATATGATAATACTATTGCACTCTACCCTGGGTCCCAGGGTGACAGTGAGACTGTGTCTAAAAAAAATCAGGGGAGGGCAGAATATATTAATTGCTTTTAACTGCATTTGTATCCACTTAAGAAAAAAGCTAACAAAAATGTCATAAAAGAATGAATCAAATCCCATTAAATTTTATATTCAGTCTGCGGTTGGTTTCTTTGAGATCCTAAATACTAAGAAACACTGATTTTCTAGGTGAAAATACAATCAGTCTACAAGGTATTATAGAGTTGCCTCCTTATATTTAATTTCCTTGAAAATACACATTAGATTAGTCTTCACTATTATGATTATTGTATGATGATGACCTTATCTTGAATTCCTACATCAAATGATGTTTTAATTTGACAACTAATTACACTTTTCTTCACTTCTCTTGATCTGAGAAAATAAAGAGACCTAATTGGGATATGCAGTAAGAGATGAGACCCTGGCTGCCTTACCAGTAGTTGACAAGGTTTGATTTACTATAAACAATATTTTGCCTTTTCCCTAAGAGAGCAATTCAAAAAATATACAAAAGATGTATTTTGTGAGTAGGTAATATCCATTAACAAACAATTTCAGGATCAATTAATTAATCATTATATTTCCCCTATTAAGTATTTTGGTTTCTATCACTATAGTAAAGTCGTTAATGAATGTCACAGATGCTGTCGTTTCATTTCCTTTGAGAGAATATTATTCATTTTTTAATTAGCCTTCCTTAAATACATTTAAATTTTTCACATCTAGATTATTTTACACAAAAGTTCCCAATTAGGTTTAGGAATCCCCTTCTTGTAGAGAAAGAGAGAGAGATGGGTCTAATTAATATCTATTCCTGGAAGGAAAATCTCTATAATAATTTTAGTTTAAACTGAGAACATAATGAATAATTAGAATGGTATTGAAGAAGAAACTTAGCATGCAAACATCTCTGGGAAAGAACTGAGGTGAGATAATTCCACTACTAGACATTTCAGGGCAAATTCTTGTGCTAGGACAGGATTGACTGACTTCTCTGCTCTATCTGCAGATTTCTGCCTCCCCCTCAAAAATCTACTTAGATATATTTAAAGTAGATAGGAGATCATAAAACAATACTAAAGGCAACACAAGTGGAGGCAGCTGTTGGGTTTGTTTTGTTTTGGCAGTATATAAAGGTAACTAAAAACAGAGAAGCATATGGAATGGGAGAAATAACAAAATTTACAAAGGCATTAGCCATCCAAATATACAAAAACACACACTAAAAAATCAAAACACTTTATGCAGAGACCATCACCAGTGAATAAACAATCTGTGCATGACATGTGTTCCCCTTTTCTACTCTTCCTGGGAGAGACCCAACTGTCATGCATTAATCACTCAGTCAACAAATGTGTAGAGGCTCCTCTCCTAACCCCACACTGTGCTAGACTCTGAGAATACAGTGGGGCATAATTTCATGGAGTTCCCTGCTGGGTAGGAAAGATACATAGTGAAGCAGTCAAGGGAGGCAGGACAAGTGCTTGTGGAGGAGAAGCCCAGGTACCCCGCCATCTATCCACTTGCTACCACCACCTGCCACAATTGGCACCTTTGCTAGTGCTGGCCATTGCCCCTCTGCCCAGGAATTCCCACTTGACCTTCTAAGAGAGTTCAGAATCCCACCTCCCAGGTGCGTGAAGGCAAGTTATTCATTTCTTGGTTTGTAATTGCCATAAATTGCTCATGCGAGTCCTTAAATTTACCCCATGTACACCTGTCGCCTCTGCAAAACCCAATAAAAACAAACCATGTTCCCTGCTCTTATAAAGCTTATCTTCTTGAGCAGGGATAGATATGAACATCAATATTCTAGCACATATCACCATACCATAAGGCATCACCATAGGGCATGCAAAGCCATGTATCAGTGACATTGTTTGGAGGGGTCTAGGCCAAGGAGGAAAACATTCAATACAAATCAAAAGAAGACTACCACGTGAAAGAACAGTATCTGAGATGGCTCATCAACAATGCTTAGAATTTCAGTAGGCAGAAAAGAAAATGAAGGATCGCCTCTTGTAACAAAAAAGATATCATACTCATGGAAAAATAGGGTGAGAAAAAGAGATAACAAAGGGTTTGGAAAAACTGGAACGTGGAAGGGACACTTAACTCAGTCTACATTATGTCCGCCCACTTGTGTGTTCGTCAGTGAGTGCTTTTTATAGATTTCTGGCATATTGACATCCCCATCACTTTCCTGAAAGTACTTAGAAATAAAGCAAAAGGCTTGGACTCAGAAAACTTAAAATCCAGTCCTATTGACTACATCACCATAAGAAAGTCATGTTATCTTTGTGATGTCAGATTTCCTCTTCTTTCTGTGAGAAGGATAATACAAAAGAGTCCAAGGGAACAATAAATAATGCCTTTGGAAACAAACTCCAGTGTAAAGGTTATGAAAATGGTTAAGATCTTTCCCGGCACATGATAGGTGCATATAAAGGGTTTTGTTGTTTCATAAGTCAGTACAATTACAACCACAAGTATTTATTTAATTTCAAGGCACCAGTTTCACATGAAAGTTTCACTCTGTCACAGCAAAATTGAACCCACCATTACTCTTCTAAAAGATTTAGTCTTCACAAAGTAGTGACACCCATATCAACATCATCTGTGATACTTAACTGTATTTTAATTTGGGGTTTGAGATTTCTGTTAAGGAGAGATGTTATATCACTTTTATTAAAAAAAAATCACAGCATCTAATGTGGTTGTTATCACTTTCTGCAGGAATATTACAGTTTATGAAAGTTCAAGCTAGCACTATAAATTCTTAAAATAAAAGAGGACAAAAAGAAAGTGCGGAGGGGCTGAAGGAATAGTTAAGAAGTGATGCTATCTCATTTCCTCTTCATGTCTGGAAGATACCTCCTGGAAAATACAAAAGAAGTTAAAGAATTGAGGTAAGATACTTAGTGTTTTAAACCCATATGTGTACACAAACTCAAAATCTAGATTTATAAAGACTCTATTTCTTAAATCTATAATTAAAACTTGGAGTTTTTTTTCCTCTAGAGTGACATTTTGATATGTAAAACTCATTAGAAACATGCAACTGCTCTAAGAAAGTGTTGTACGTTAGACAGTCTCTGTGAACCTCTATCATTGCTAAAGGTATACTGGAAGTTCAAATAACATTTTAATTTCCTATAATTCTAATGCTTCCTTCTTTCTACACTGGCAAGCAGATATTCCTAAAAGGTATTCAATTTTCCTTATGGAATATTCCATTGAAAGATACAGTGCTATTGAAAAACTAAACTAGGGCAGTGCTTGTGGGCCAAAGGAATAGGGTGCTGGCCCCATAGGCTGGAGGTGGCAGGTTCAAACCCAGCCCCAGCCAAAAACTGCAAAAAAAAAAAAAAAAGAAACTGAACTAATAGTAGTTTGGTACGAGAAAATAAAAAAGTAACCTCCAAAACTGACTAGGTTCCTCACAGGTGACATAAGGACCATCCTTGTCACTGCACTTGCAGTGAGATCTAACGTGATGTGTAAGAGTCCAGCTGGAACCCACTGTGTTTGCACATTTTCTAGAAGGTAGTGGGAGGTCATGGAAAGAACAGTAGCTTGCAAGCTGTTGAATCCCCGCTCTCTTTGCAGTGCATGTGAACTTGAGCAAGTCATCAAAACATCTCAAGACTTCATTTTCCTCACTGACTAAATAAGAGGCTAGAATTGACCAGGGTTCTAGAACACAAAACAAAGCAAAATCCCTACAATCTAATCATTGCTTACTTTCCAGGTACGAAAAGAAAGGGTGCTCAGGAGCTCCAGACAAATTGCTTCAGAAATTTCCAGAAACTAATTATTTTTTATTTTTATTTAATTTTATCTTTTGAGACAAAGTCTCACTCTGTCATGCTGGGTAGAATGCCATGGCATCATAGTTCTTCACAGCAATCTCAAACACTTGGGCTCAAGCAATCCTCTTGCCTCAGCCTCCCAAGCTGGGAGTATAGGCACCCACAACAATGCCCAGCTCACTTTTTTGGTTTGGGGTTTGTTTGTTTGATTGTTTTTACTATTTTTAGTAAAGATGGGAATCTTTCTTTTGTTCCTCAGATCAAGCAATCCACCAGCCTTGGCTTCCCAGTGTGCTAGGAGTACAGGTGTGAGCCACCGAGCCCATCCAGAAACAGTTTTTTTAAGTCACGTCATAAGAACAGCAAGGCCTATTTTCCTCATCTTTTTGTCCTTTGCTCTCAGCCATTTGAGGGGGACCAGGAGGAAATCGGCAGGAAGCAGAGATTGTTGGAGCAGTACTGTCAGAAGATCCTAAAAGATTTTAGGAAAGAGCTCTTTAGTTCGGTTCCCAGTAGATTGCCAACAGTCATCCTTTAATGCAGTCCACTCAATCGCAGCTGTGTCCCATGGAAATATATTTCTCTTTTAGACTGGGAACAGCTCTGAAATTGTCCACAGTGAGTTCTCTTACCTCCATAATTCTCTGAGCACTTGGTTTAAGCTGACATGCTATTGTAGGATAGTTTTAAAGTATAAATATTTCTTCTCGGATAGACTGCAAATCACACTTTGAGAAACATAACACACTGTATACTTCTTTGTATTTGGGCCCCTTCAAAAACCCCAGTCCATTTGACAAGGCTTTTATCTATGTTTTTCCTAAATATTTTCTTAAAAATTAATAAATAAGTGTGGTAGGGAGATTCTACCATTGCTCTCAGTGATCCCCACCTCTCTATTATCCCCTCCCCTGAGTGTGGGCTAGTCTTAGTGACTGGACTCTAATGAACAGAATACAGGAAAAGTGATGGATTGTCATTCCTGAGATTAGGTTACAGAAAGAATGTGAATTCTACCTTGCTGGCCTCTCTCATCCCTTCTCAGAGCTTTGAATTTAGGGAAAGCAAGTGGCCATGTTGTGATTAGCCCTATCAATAAGCCCACATGGCAAGGAAGTGATGCCTCTGGGCAATGGCCATCAGGAGTGTGCCAGCAACCACACCAGTAAGCTTGGAAGAGTATTCTCCCCAGATCACACCTTGAAATGACTGGGCCCTAACCAACAGTTTGATCACTGCACTATGAGAAGCTCTGAGCCAGAGAGTGCAGTCAAGCCACACCCAGACTTGTGACTCACAGAAACTGAAAAGTTGTCACACAGCAATAGGCAACTAAGACAGTAAGCAAAGCAATAGGAGTCTCAAAAAAAAGAAAAAGAGGAAAAGGAAAACCTGCACACTTAGGAACATAATATCCAAAGATGTACATTGATTTTCTTTGACGAAATGATGATGAGAAAAAATGTCCTTTCCCCATCTTTCTTATCACCACTCTATACACAAACACATAAACCTTTGAGTAAAATAGACTACAAAACTGTTTCTGTACTCATCATGTTTTTTTGTTGGTCCATAACCATTCATGCCATCAGAAAGATCGATCTTTGTATCAAACTAAAAAGGTTTTGCACAGCAGAGGAAGAAATTAACAGAGTAAAAAGAGAACCCACAGCATGGGAAAATATATTTACAATCTATACATCTGACAAGGAGTTAATATACAGAACATAAAAGGAACTCAAACAACTCAACAGCAAAGACTAAATAACCCAATTAAAAATGGGCAAAGAGATACCACCTTGCTCCTAGTCAGAATAGCTATTATCAAAAAGAAGAAAAAGTTCTGAGAAGCATGTGGAGAATAGAGAGCCCTTATATACTGTTGATGGGAATGTAAATTCATATAGCCTTTGTGGAAAACAGAATGGACCTTCCTCAAAAAATTAAAAAATATAACGAGCACATGAACCAGCAATCTCACCACTGGGTACATCTAAAGGCAATGAAATTAGTACATTAAAGTGATAACTTTATTCCCAGGTTTAGTGCAGCACTATCCACAATAGCCAAGCCTTGGAATCAACGTAAATGCCCAACAATGGAGAGATGGATAAGAAAATGTGGTATACTACTTACCCATAAAAAAAAAAAAATGATAAAAAAAACACATCATTTGAGACAAAACATATGAACCTAAAAAACGTTTTGTTATGTGAAATAAGCCAGTCACAGAAAAACAAATAACACAAGATCTTATTTATATGTGGGATCTAAAAAAGAGTCCATCTCATTGAAATACAGTAGAATAGCAATTACCAGAGACTGGGGTGGAGATGAGAGAGGGAAGGATGGGGAAAGAGACTGATCAATGGATGCAAAGTTATAATTAAATAGGAACAATACATTCAGGTGTCCTATTGCATAGTCTGGTAATTATGGTTAAGAGTAGAGTGTTGTGCATTGCAAAGTCGCTAAAGGAGGGATGTTGGGTCTTCTCACCACAGGGTGCTGTTGGATGCATGAGGTGGTAGATATGCTAAATACCCTGATTTGAACATTATAAAGTATATACATATATCAAAACATCAAATTGGATACCATAATGTGTACTATAAAATGCATTAATTTTTAAAAAAAAGGAAATATCAATCTTCAAGAAGCAATAGAGGATAGAGAGGCTCATATATAATCTTCACTAATGAAATAATTGGAAGATATAATTCAACCACAAGCACTGTCCATTATAACCCAGATAAAGGGGTGAACTGACTGTGGTGTTCACTGTCCTCACAATCAATTAATGACTGAGCACTTGTGCCCAAAACTCTCTCCACGGTGCTGGATAGAAAAGGCAGATGGGATAATGTGAAAAGTCTTCCACCCACCCTGATTCAACAATTCAGTCTCCACACGCAGTAATATGAAGCCACACTAATTTCTCTACTTTGAGTCAAGCTCGTACATCCAGAGAGGAAAATATTAGAGTTGGTAGCAATTGGACCATGGAAAAAAGAAGAGCATGTTTGGGAGGCACTGTGAAAACTCAAAATCTTTAAATACATTCTAGGAAAAGAAAAATAAAAGAACATCTGTGTTTTTCATTAAGGCCAACATATTCAGAAGCCTGGCCATTCTCTGCACAGACTCTGCAGAGATTCTGTAGCTGTGTGCCCAAGTTTGGAGCGAGGTGTTTGTTTGTTTGAAAGCTTTCTTAGCTCACTACTTTATACCTCCCCCATCTGGGGTACTTTTTGGTGCAATTCAGTGAAAGCACCAAGTCCAGGTTTTGCACCTTGAGAGATAAATGGCACTACTCCAAAGCGTAGTTTAGAAACCTAAACTCGAAACTTGCCAATCGTTTCGAGACTTGCATGGCTCCTCAGAATGTACCATCAGTATCTCCTCTCCAGCACTACCTCCCAGCATTGTCATCCTTGTTCTCTTATAATACTCCTTGACATGGCGGCCTCATCCTCCCCTCGGGCTGTGCACCATTTCCTCTGTGGGGTGCACCCTCACCTATGTGGCCATGTGCTCCACGTCTCACTTCATTTCATTTTCTGCTCCCCTCTCTCAGAAAAGTGTTACCTGACCACTCTCTGTCAAACAATTCCCCTGTACATACACACTTACTCATACCCCACCTTCTTACCCCGTGTTTTGTTTTGTTTTTTTCCCTTCATGGAAGTTATCTCCATGTGCAAGTATATTTTATATGTATTTATTTCTAGGAAATAAGCTCCATGTGAGCAAACATTTGCCTGCCTTTTTACTTTTATATACCAAATACTTAGAGAAGTGCCTGGCATATGATAGATTTTCAGTAAATCTTCTTGACTAAATAAAGTATTGACCAAACAGGTGGGCTGAACAATCTGGTGATCCCATAGAGATTCCAGGGGTGTCCCAAAAGTCTCCAAAAAAGTCACCATACATGAGGAAAATGGGAAATTGTACCTAAATTTACTGTACTTTTATTTATAATATGTTTATTACAAAATTTTACAAAGAGGTGGCCAGCACATAGGGAATATTTTGTAAAATTTTGCAATGAATATTTTGTAAATAAAGGTACATTTAGCTACAATTTCCCATTTTCCTTGTATATGGTGGGCCACCTACCCTGTGCCCAACCCTCCTAACCTGACAACTTCCCTCACCAGAGAGGCAAGGCTCTACCAATTAGTCCCTGGCATGGGATTCCCCTAACTGGGAACATGGCAGATTCTCTCTTTGATAATATGCTCAGTCAAGAAGGATGGTAATTGGTGGGACCACACCTACAGCGCATCTTAAAAGGGTACAGGTAAAACTTACTGAATGCAGAATATAAAGGTCTTAACACAATAACTAAAAAAATGCCATGAAGGCTGTGTTAACCAGTTTGGTGGAAATATTTCAGATTGTATATGAAACCAGCACAGTGTACCCCATGAGTGAGTTAACGTACACAACTATGATTTAATAAAAAAATTTAAAAAAAAGAAAGAAAGAAAGAATGTGTCATGCCAGGCATGGTTTGGGTTTTTCTAATACAACTCTTTAAATTCACTCATAGACACACTCTTCTTGGACCTGAGGGTGCTACCAGGAGAGTGAGGCCAGGGTGGATTCTGGTATCAACTACCATGAGAAACCAGTAGCAACTTTTCAACCTTTGAACATCAATTCTTGACTCTCAGTACAGAAGCCTTATGACACATCCCTTTCCTCCTCAAACTTTGTTCATTCCATTCCATACAATAAACTCAATCTTTAAAGTTAGGAATTTGGAGCCCTGATCACGTTCTTCTGGAAATCGTATCTGATTTTCATGCAAACTTGTGGAAAGAAATAAACTTAACTCTGCTGAGCAGTTTCCTAACTTTCTATATGAAAGGATGTGTTGAAGTATGATGACACACACCTACACAACTCTGGCCCAAGACCTAAATGAAGCAAAATGTTTTATTATCCATGGGAAATAGAACACTTTCCAAAAGTGTTTTATTAGCAAATGTTCCAGGTTGAATATCAACTTCATAATAATGCCTTTGCTAAAACAAGAAGATATAAGGATAAAGAGATTATCAACATTGCTTTCCAGGAGATGACCCTGTAGCAGGAGAAACAGATATAGAAATATGAGTATAAACCTAAGTATGACTTACATAAAAATTGTATTCCCTAGAGAAGGAGCAAGATGGTGGCTGAGTAACAGCTTCCTTGCAATTGGTCACGGTGAGACTGGGGAGAAAAGAATTCAGGCATCTCTGGCTGGCAGGATCTGCCCAGAAACATCCCTTTGGGGACAGAGGGAGACAGCGTGAGACTTCTGGACCCCCTGAGGAAGGCAAAAGCAATGGAGATCTGGCAAGTGGTTGCGTGCGTTCATTCGATCTAATTCTGCCGGCAGCTGTAGGTACAGCAACAGTGAGATTAAAAACTGAATAGGCCTTACTTGTGAGATGTTTGGGGTTTTTCAGGACTTGCACTCAGCTGAACTACCTTGGGAGAACTGAGGCAAGAGTGCAGAGGTCTTTGAGTGTTGTCTAGTGCCCCAGACTGAGCCAGCAAGCCAGTCGGAGCTACCTATGTTTGGTTGTGGGCTGTGTGGAGCCATTGTGGGAGAACTGCCCGGGCAAGCTCCACCCTCAGGGTCTCAGAACAAGTATTGGGCAGGAGCGAGTAATCTAGTAACTGAGCAGCCTAAAGGCAGTGACTGAGACACCTTGTAGCCTTAGCCTTCAGGGGCATAGGGTGAGACCAGTTTTGGCACACTGGGTAAGTGGATATCCACTTAAGGAGTCATCCCAGCAACAAGTGCTTTCCTGGGACAGCTTCTGCTTAGCCCAAGTTAGCAATTTAAAGTGTCATCTAAGCAAGCTGAGGAGGATCTAGGCTCTCCACTCTGTGGGGTTTGAGAAATCATTAGAGGCCTCCAGTCTCCATTTTGTACAGCCATACCAATGTTGTGATCAACATATCACACCCCAGAAGATCATCTCTTGCCCAGACAATATTCAGCAAGACATATATACTGCTTTGTTTTTGGTTTGGTTTTGTTTTGTGTTTTGTTGTTTTTTGTTTGTTTTTGTTATTGTATTGTTTTTAATTTCAACATCTTCTTTTAAGATTTTTCTTTTCTTTTTTCTTTCTTTTCTTTTTTACTTTTTCTAGTTTAAATATCATTTTCCATTGTTGCCTTTTTTAACAATTAGAACTTCATTTTTGCTAGTGTTTCTACCCGTCTTAATTGGTTTTTTCCCAATTTTATCCTGTAAAGTTTTCATTTTGCTTGTTTTGGTTTGATTTATTGCATTTTTGTCTTTCCTCTCTACTTGGTGGAGGTGGGGTACTGTGTCCAACCCGGCACCCCCAGAGGTTAGGGGTTCTTAAGGTTGGGTCAAAGTACCCTACTGTACACCTATTTTGCTCCCATCCCCCTCTTTCTGTGCCTCTCTTCTTTCTGTCAATAGTTGCTTCTACCCACCCCCTCTCCTGTCTCCATTTTCTTTTCTTTTCTTTTTTTTCTTTCTTTCTTTTTTCCCTTCTTGCTCTTCAATCTTCTCATCCTTCTGGTCCTCTACCAAAAGGACTCATCAAAACCCTAGTACAGAGGCATGGTAACTTAAAGAGCAGGAGGACGTGAAAGGAAAATTAGGGCAAGGAAACGGGGAAAAAAATCACTCATGAGGAAAAATCAACAGAAAACTCCTGGCATCATGAAAAACCAGTCCAGAGCAACCTCACCCCAAGGGACTGTGAGGTAGCTACTGCAGAGGATTCCACCTGTAAGGAAATATTAGAATGACAGAAAAGGAATTTAGAATACAGATGATGAAAACAATCAGGGAAATGAAGGAAACTGCTGATAAAATGGAAAAGGAAATCCAAAAACAGAATCAATTAAGAGATGAATGCTATGAAGAATATAAAAAGGATATAGCAGAGCTGAGGTAAATGAAGCAGTCAATTAGGGAACTTAAAGATGCAGTAGAAAGTATCACCATCAGATTAGACCATGCAGAAGAAAGAATCTCAGAGGTAGAGGACAAAGCTCTTGAGATAACTCAGATAGTTAAAGAGCAAAAAAAGAAGAAAGAGAAAGCAGAATGTTCGCTAACAGAATTATGGGACTCTATGAAGCATTCAAACATATGAATTATAGGTATCCCAGAAGGGGAAGAAGAATGCCCCAGGGGAATGGAAGCCATACTAGAGAATATTATAAATGAAAATTTCCCAAATATCACCAAAGATTCTGACACTGTCCTTTCAGAGGGATATCGGACCCCAGGTCACCTCAACTCTAACTGAACTTCCCCAAGACACATTGTGATGAACTTGTCCAAAGTCAAGACAAAAGAAAAGATTCTTCAAGCTGCCAGAAGCAAGCACCAGTTGACCCACAGGGGCAAATCTCTCAGGGTGACTGCAGACTTCTCTAATGAAACTTTCCAAGCAAGAAGACAATGGTCATCTACCTTTAATCCACTTAAAAAGAACAATCTCCAGCCCAGAATTCTATATCCTGTGAAGCTAAGCTTTAAAATTAATGGAGAAATCAAATCATTTACTGATATAAAGAACTCAGAAATTAAAGGACAGAGCCTAACTTCCACACTGATGCAAAAGATAAAACTAAGCAATGGACTCTCACAAAATAAGATGAATAGAACACTCCCACACTTATCAATTATTTCAATAAATGTTAATGCCTTGAATTCCCCACTGAAGAGGCATAGATTGGCTGACTGGATTAAAAAACACAAGCCATCCATTTGCTGTCTCCAGGAAACACATCTAACTTCAAAAGACAAATTAAAACTCCGAGTTAAGGGTTGGAAGACAATTTTTCAGGCAAACAGAATTCAGAAGAGGAGTTGTCATCCTATTTTCAGATACATGTGGATTTAAAGCAACCAAAGTCAAAAAACACAAAGATGGTCACTTTATATTGGTCGAGGGAAAAATACAACACGAAGATGTTTCAATTCTAAATATTTCTGCACCCAATTTAAATGCTCCCAGATTCTTGAAACAGACCTTACTCAGTCTGAGCAATATGATATCCTATAATACCATAATAACAGGGGACTTTAACACTCCTCTTACAGAGCTGGACAGATCCTCTAAACAGAAATTAAACAAAGACATAAGGGACTTAAATG
>CAUYON010092359.1:0-30301 GCA_963573935.1 Arctocebus calabarensis
AAACATAATGTCCCTATTTCTGATACACCTTTGTAGGATGAGGTGTTCCCAGCTTGGCCCAGCTGCAGAGTTCAAAGGCTGACCCTGCCTGATTCTAGAAAATCTGGGTCTCAGAAACTCTTGAGAGGGAGGGCCTTCTGCATAAGTTTTCACTTCCTTTCTTGAAAACTATCTCAAATATATCTTTATTTTTTTCTGAAAATAAAAGTAACACATATTCAGTATATATTAATTCATATTTTGGAAATATTTCACATATTCCATAACCTCCTACACCTTAATAGAGTCCCCTTGTTTTTTCCTGGACACAATAACACATTTACTACTTTTTGAGCCATAAATGGGAATCTACTCTATATGCTGTTTTTTGGACTTGCTTTTCTCAAATGACAATATATCTTTGACAATTTTTATCTATATTTCTTTTTAACTTAGACTATATTGTTTGCAATAGCATCAGATATTTCTTGACGATGATTTTTTGAACAGGCTCTCTTTGAGAAATATCAGAAAAGGTAAATTACTGGTTGTGCAATATAGCTATTCACCTACCATTCTCACTCTGATACAGAGGTTACGGCTAATGACATTATAGCCATGACACTTCAGTAGCATGGGTTTTTTTTTTTTTTGAGACAGAGCCTCAAGCTGTCACCCTGGATAGAGTGCTGTGGCATCACAGCTCACAGCAACCTCCAATTCCTGGGCTCAAGCTAGTCTTCTGCCTCCGCCTCCCAAGTAGCTGGGACTACAGGCGCCCGCCACAACGCCCAGCTATTTTTGTTTGGGTTGCAGCTGTCATTGTTGGTTTGTAGGCCCGGGCTGGATTCGAACCCGCCAGCTCAGGTGTACGTGGCTGGCGCCTTAGCCTGCTGAGCCACAGGCGCCGAGCCAGTAGCATGAGTTTTATCAGCCTGCAGATTCCTTTTAGGATAATAATACTAAAATGTTCTCGATGCAAACACACTTGCTATAAATTTGTTCTGTTTTGATCTTCACCTTTCCTTCAGGCGGCTGCCTTTTTTAGTTGTACTATAACCTTGGCTGAAAGCAGTAAAATTGTTACAGAGGTTACCACAGACTACAGCAGAGGCTTTTGAATGGTTTTAACCAAGACTCATAGTAATAAATGCATTTTGCCTTGTGTCCTGGTACACAGATGTGCACATGAAAACAAGTGAAATGCAGGTTTTGTTATACAGTAGACTGAAATGTGCTTTGCTATCTTCTGTTTTACTCTAATTCTATTCTGGTCTATTTTATGTCAGTATAAAGTACTGCTTGCCCTCCCATCCCCCAAATTGACTTCAGGACCCACTCATGGGCCTTGAGCTGGATTTAATTACAGCTGTATTTAACTTGAGACAGAGTCTCACTGTTGGCCTGGGTAGAGTGCAGTGGCATTATAGTTCACAGCAACCTCAGACCATCGAGTTCAAGAGATACTCTTGCCTCAGCCTCCCAAGTAGCTGGAATTATACAGGTACTTGCCACAATGCCCAGCTAGTTTTTCTATCTTTAATAGAAACTGAGAGTCTTGCTCTTGCTGAGGCTGGTCTTGAATAACCTATGTTATCCTGTTTAGTCCATTTTGGATTGCAGAGTTCAAGCAATCCACCCACCCCAGCCTCCCACAGTGCTAGGATTATAGGCTTGAGCCACCATGCCTGGCTCCCTTGAGCTGTATTTTGTAAAACAGATTTAGAAGATAACCTCTGCCTCGCAGCTAGAGGAAACCCTTATTACCTGTAAAAATAAAAACAGATGCCGCTTACAGATTGTCTCTATCCTAGATAAAATCTAAATCTTTAATGTTTAAAAGGTAATCTTAAAAGCTTATATATTTAGAAAGTTTTAATTAAAATGTAAGATAATATATGATAAATATGTCTTGATATTGAGAAAAATGCTATTCCCATTATTTTAAAATCTTTGGGGAGTTTTAAAATTAGGGCTGAGCACCTTATGTCTTTTATTTTTCAAGTATGTTGGAGAAAATAATCATGCAATTGATTAGGTAGCTGGCATTTCTCCTCTCACTGGGATTCTTACTGCTTAATTTAAGTCCCTGGTTGTCTGTGGGTCTTTACTCCCACTGTGGCTTTTCAGAACATATTCCCATTTGATTGTAATAGTGTCTTTGTAATGGATTACTTTTTATTCTTCAATTCTCAGCTTGCTACTCTTTCTTTTTAAATAGCACTGTCAAAATCAGCTAATACAGAAAGGTGCAGTTTGAGGGCATTTTAAATTCCACACGCAACTGAATTTTATTGTGTCCCCTCTACGACCTATGTTATCCTGTCCAATCCATTCTTGTCATACAATTTTGGAATGGAACTAATGAAAATGCAGAACCAAAATTGATACATTATGTCTGTTTCTCTACTTCTTTGTCTTTGAACTTGCAATAATGATGGTGGAGGTTAAAGTTGCATTACAGGACTGATAGCAGGGTGTTGGCAGGGTCAAGGGGCCTGGACAAAGACTGGTTAAGCACTGTAAGGACCACCACGTTGGGGAACTGGAGATCTTACCATCCCTGGGTGCAGAGGAGTGAAGGGAAGGTGTGGCTGCCAGGCCCCAGGAGAGTGGTGGTGAACAAGGGCCTCTCAACAGGACTCAGGTCTTTGGAAGACAAGCCAGCCCACCTGTGGTGACACAGAAAGGAGGAGAGAGAGGCAAGGATTATCCAGACTCCTCTTCCTTTCAAATTATTCATTTTCCACCAGTGCTTCCCAGTGGCCAAACCCAGCCAGAAGCCAGAGGATGATGAGGGAACCCACTGACACCCATCCTGGGGCACAAGGCAGGGCACAAAAGAGTGAAAGATGGCTCTGGAAGGTCAGATGGGAAATAACCAGAGCACAGATCTCCTAGAAGACTTTAATGGCTGCATATATCCCATTATGCTTAATAATATAGTTTATATAACAAACCTTGCTTAGATAGATATTTAGATAGTCTCTAATTTTTCATTAGTATATGAATGACTTTGGAAGTCCTCATGAGCTAAGTTATTGTGCATGTCCATAATTATTTCTTAGGATAACTCCCAGAAATAGAATTATTGACTCAGAACATGAGCACATTTTGTGATTCTGTCATTGTTAGATTGATTTCCAGAAAGGTCATAACCACTTATGCTCTACTAAGAGTGCATGAAAGTACTAATTTCCTTACATATATGCAAGAAGCTTATATCAGGCTTTTATATCTTTTCCAGTCTGATACATTTTTAAAAAACTTTACTTGTAATTAAAATTATTAAGATTGAAAATCCTTTCAGAAGTTAATTGGATTTAAGAACATTTTTATCTAGTACATGTTATATCTTAATATTGGGGTCTAAGCAAAAAATGAGAAGAAATGGCTACATTGTTAATAATTATCTAATGAGATGCCAGCTCTTTTGCTAACATGATATAAAAGATATTCCTTTGATATTTTGCCCCGTGGTCATTACAAAAATAATTTAAGTCATTGGAATCTCAAGGTACTGTCATGGAATTCACAGCAGGTATGGGTCAAGTTGCCCCGTGGACAGGCATGGGAAGGCAGGACTTTACCAGCACTAGTAATGACAAAGAATCATGTGAATTCTTATTTCACATGAGAGCTCTTCAAAATTTTCTCTTCTCTAGGTTAAACATATGAAGTTTCTTTTAGAAAGTGCCAGACTCTACCATTCTGTTTGCTCTTAAAAATGATGCTGCTGGCACAGGCGTGGGTAAACAAGTTATGTCATGCACTATGTGTGGTAGGAATGTGAATCTGAACAGATACTTTCATGGGCAATTCAACAGTATCTATTAACATGTAAATTGCATATAAACAGTAATTCACCTTTTCTGTCTTTTACAGAGAAACACATGGAAACCTACATGGAAATATGGGGTCTGTAGGCTCATTGGATCACTGTTAATAACAAAGAAATGAGACAACCTAAATGGCCAACTCTTTTTTTTTTTTTTTTTTTGAGACAGAGACTCAAGCTGTCGCTGTGGATGGAGTGTTATGGCATTATAGCTCACAGCAACCTCCA
This sequence comes from Arctocebus calabarensis, assembly GCA_963573935.1. Lineage (NCBI taxonomy): Eukaryota > Metazoa > Chordata > Mammalia > Primates > Lorisidae > Arctocebus > Arctocebus calabarensis. Next base: position 4,046 of record CAUYON010092359.1, read on the forward strand.
ACTTGGGTTCAAGCTATTCTCCTGCCTCAGTTTTTCTATTTTTTTTTTTTTTGAGACAGAGCCTCAAGCTATCCCCCTGGATAGAGTGCCGTGGCATCACAACTCACAGCAACCTCAAATTCCTGGGCTCAAGCGAGTCTCCTGCCTCATCCTCCCAAGTAGCTGGGACTACAGGCACCCGCCACAATGCCCGGCCGTTTTTTGGTTACAGCCATCATTGTTGTTTGGCGGGCCCGGGCTGGATTCGAACCTGCCAGCTCAGGTGTACATGGCTGGCGCCTTAGCCTGCTGAGCCACAGGTGCCGAGCCAAGTTTTTCTATTTTTAGTAGAGATGGGGGTCTCACTTTTTGCTTAGGCTGGTCTTGAACTTGTGAGCTCAAGCAATCCACCTGCCTTGGCTTCCCAGAGTACTAGAATTACAGGTGCAAGCTACTACACCCGGCCTAAATGGCCAATTCCTGAGCTAATTAATGGCAAATTGATTAATGAATGGCCAAATTCATTCATTTATGAAGCAAATATTTACTGATTACCTACAGTGTATCAGTTACTGTTCTGGGTTATGAACTGATCACACCAGTCAAAAAAAAAAAGGACAATTCCTGGCTTCATGGAATTTACAGTTGAGGGTAGGGAGACAGAAAAAAAAAATCAACATTAAATGTAATTAGTAAATTGTCTCGTATGGTTAGAAGGAGATGGGGTATGATAAAAGAGAAGGTAGAGTGGAATGAGAGGTCTTTGGGATGCTGAAAGGCGGCTGTCAAGCAGGTGGTAGGAACAGCCTCAGTGCCAGCAGGGTTGAGGGAAGGATCAAAGGCAGCCTGGGAGCCGGCCCTGTGGGTGACTGGGGTGACTGTTGTAGGCAGAGGGAAGATGTGATGCAAGGGCCTGAGGTGAGGGCCTGCTTGAGTGCTGGAGTGCCAGCAGGGAGGAGCCACCCGGAGCTTGGGCCTGAAGGAGTGCTGAGAGAGAAGGCAGCCACAGTGGGGAACCTTGGGGACCATGGGGTCAACTTTGGATTTTATTCTGAATGAAAGAGGGAGCCCCTGGACAGTTTCTAGGAGAAGAATGATGGATTGGGTCTTTGATTTTAGAACGGTCACTCTGCTATAGCCAGGCCTTTGGCTCCTGCCTCTAGTCCTAGCACACTGGGAAGCTGAGACAGGTAGCTCTCTTGTGCTCAGGAGACCAGCCTGAGCAAGACAGACCATGTCTCTACTAAAAATAGAAAAACTAGCCAGGTGTTGGGGTGGGCGCCTGTTGTCCTAGCTACTGGGGAGCTTGAGCCTAAGAGTTTGAGGTTGCTCTGAACTATGATGCCACAGAACTCTTCCCAGGGTGACAGAGTGAGAGTCTGTCTCAAAAAAAAAAAAAAAAAGTCTCTCTGTTGTGTTGAGAAGAGACTGAAGGGGCAAGACTGGCGTCAGGGAAACTGGTCAGGAGGCTGCTGCCAGGACCCAGGAGAAAGGTGATGGCTTTTGGATCAGTGGTAACCGAGCAGGAGGTGAGCTCTTCGGGGATGGCGCACGTGTTCCTTTGACACCTGCCATCCTTTCATTTTTCGAGCACTTATTACTTCCTTACAAGATGCTCCTTTTTCTTGATTTTTCATAATCAGGATGCTTTCATTTTTGCTGCTGTTTGTATGCTTTTAGTCAAACCCCGGATTTCCAACTTGCAAAGATATGTTAAAATCTTTTTTAAAACATACTTATTATTTTTTGGCTTTACTGAAGCATACTTTGTAAATATGAAGGTGCTAAAAATCTCTTGATACAGTTATCTGACATATTAACTCTCCTCGACTGATGTCATCAAAAACTCCGCTAGCTTTTTTGCCTTCTGACTTTGGGAAAGATTGTTGCTCCAAGTTAGGGTCAGGGTAGGCTTGGGAGATGCTAGTTCCTCCATCTAACAGTCTTGGGTAGATTCATTACTCAAGATACTGGGGCTCAATTTTCAACTAGCTTTAAGTCCATCTAATTGTTCTATCATCCAGACCATATCGCCTCATCTTATCGTCAGAAAATTGTGAGACTGTCAGATACATTTATTATGCCTATGGCATTTATTTGTAGGACTCAAGGGAATCAGTCTATGATGCAGGAAGACAATAAACGTTGCCTTATGGGGAGGAGGGGAAGATACATGTGCACACATCTGTGATGGGTCGTAACTGCACAATGCATGTTTGAGTTTCCGTTGGACAAAGTCTACTCTTCCATTGCTGCAATCTTACTTTTTTGTCCCATTTCACATTTTCTTTTGTTTGACACAGCATTCCTCTCCTTTGGCTAAAATTTTAAATTCGTTTGATTTATACCCTGTAATTTGTTAATTTATGTTGGACACCTGAAGTCATGGTATTGTTACCAATCTACTTGTTTTCTGCCAAGACTTAGGCTGCTACTATGCTATTGTTCTTCCTACATGATGTCTGGTGCGCTTTATGTGTATGGTTTTGTCTGAGCATTTTTCCTTCCCTACAAACTTCAGATTGGCATTTTTCTGCCAAATGTCATCTTTTAAGCCTATGCAAAAAAGTCCAGCCTCCGCAGGAGTCCACTGTCCCAGAAATCTAAATTCGCCCTTACCCATAGAGAAAGCCGGCTGGTCACTTCTCACATTCTCCTTTATCTTGCAAAGTCGGAACCTTCTGAAAGGAAAGATAAAAACAGATCCTGGGCCCTGCAGTCCTTCAGCCTCCTGCTCAGAACTTCAGAAATACACAGTGTTCTGACTATGTTGTATGAGCTCAGATGCATCATTAAAAGTTAGCATTTATAACAGTAATGGGATTTGATCAAGGTCAGCAGACTTTTGACCTAACTTAAAGATCATCAAGAGCGAAAAATGTGTGAGCACATAGGTAATGATGAGCGTGTGAGTTGTCAGGAAGGGAGAAGTCAGGCTGGGCTCTACTCATGCCCCAAGGTGAGTTCTGATGTTCAGTGGAATCTGAAGGGCTCCACATGCCTCCCGTGCGTGAGGTTTCTGCCCAGTGAGGCTGCTGACGAGCCAGAGAGTAGCACTGGGGTGAAGGGGATGCTCCGGGCTCCTTGCCCATCTGCCCTCTCCACAGTGACAGCTGTGATAAAGAACAAGGGAGCAGGAACGAAGTGCTTTCCGCGTTCGTTATATTTACGGATTTTCTTCTGTGCAGAGAGTCTCTGAATTAGAATAAAAATGTTTTTCATATATATTATCTTAACTAAGTCCTTTCCACTATAGTAATTTTATGATGTATCACAAGATGTGATCTCATGCTCTAGATGTGAGCCTCTCTCCATATTTATAATATTAAACTGCATTCAATTCATGACCTCACTCTCCATTTTCTTATGTGAAATGTTTTTCCTGGGAGAGGGAGTCTACCTTAATAATTCATCTCACTTCTCAGATCTGCCCTTAAAAATCACAGTTCTCTTTAAAAGTGGGGTCTTGGGTAGTCTTTTGATTATGACCACTGGGGTACCCACCATAGATCTTCATCTTGGGGTAATGATAATAAAAGCGTATAATCAAGACCAGAGGACTCTGAAGAGTTAATTTGGGGAACACATTGTTAATCAGATCTAAACTCAGGACAAGAGCTCTTATGGCCACCAGGTGGGAGTGTTGGGATTGAAAAGAACCCTCCAGAGAAAATCCCCAGTGTGAGTGTGAGCAGATCTACTTCTGCACAGGTCATTTGGGATTCTAATGGATGAAAATGCTTCACAAAATCAAAGCACATCTTAGCTATTCCACCGTACCAGAAGTAGGGTATATCCACAAATGCGCCACCCCTTGATTCCTGGACCCATGTCTTCTACCTACTGGGGAACAGCACCATAAAGTCATTTGATGTAGAAAGTTTACTGCCTCTTGGAGGATGGGGCCACACCTTTGTACAGCTCTAGATTGTGATATGTGCTAATGAGAAAATATAAAGCCAGGAAGGGCATAGGGAGTATAGGATGGGATGGTTAAAGTTTTAGATATGGGCTCAAGGAAAGGCCTCACTAAGGAGGTGACATTTAAGTAAATATCTAAAGAAAGAGAGGAATATTGGGCGAAATTATTTCTGGCAGGGTGAACAGAAAGTGCAAGGGCCCTGTGGTAGGATTGTTCCTAGCATGCCCAATGACCAGTGAAGCCCTCCATATGCCAAGGGTGCAGTGAGGAAAGGGTGTATATTGGTAGAAGATGAGGTCAAAGTGGTGATAGGCACCATCTCATATAAAGGTAAACAGGGCACAAATTGAGCAATCATTAGAAAGTTTTAAGGAGAGAAGTGATGTGATACGATTTGTGCTTTAACAGAATCTCTGTGGTATCACGTTGATGATAGACTGGGAGGGGGGGAAGGGGAAGCAGAGATACCAAATAGGAGGCTGTTGCATGACGAGGCAGGAGATGACGGTTGGACCCAGAAGGAGGTGGAGGTGGTGAGACTCACAGATCCTGAGCTTCCAGAGGCACTGCATATTCAGTGCCAGAGGGACCTCTTAGACAGTGCAATATGGAAGTACTGGCTGAGTCAAACTCTGGCTGCATTTTGAGGCATAGACAACCAGACTTGCTGATGCAGAATGTGAGAGGAAGAGACGTGTCAAGGATGACTCCCAGGTTTTGGCCTGAGCAACCAAGCAGTTGGGGTTGCTGTTAATTAAGATGGAGACAACCAAAGGAGCAGGCAGGGGTGGGAACGATAATAGGAGCTCAGTTGTAGACACATTAAGCTTGTGTTCAGAATTACACATTTGGGAGTCATTAACATATGACGGCATTTGAGGCCATGAGAATGAATGAGATTGCTTAGCAAGTAAGTGTAGTGAGAATGAATGAGATCACCTAAGGAATGAGTGTGGGAAGGAAAAAAATAAGATGCCAAGGACTAATCCTGTGCACTGCGATGTTCAGAGTTTGGGCAAATGCAGAACACTCAGCAAAGGGATGAAGCAGGAAGTCAAAGAGGAGGGAGAAAAGCAGGCCAGAGAGCTAGCCTGGAAGCCAAGTGAGGAAAGTGTTTAAAGAGGAGATGCAGGAGAAATAAAGTAGCTAGGCGTCAGGTCATAGAAATTTTTACCAGAGTTTGTTTCCTGGACTGATGAATTTGATCCACATTCACCAACATTTCAGCTGAAGCCAGTGGAGTATTAGAGAACACTCGTCCTTGAAGCTCTCCTGAGCTTTGACAATCAAGACTCAGCTTACCCTTTGCAAAAAGAGTCTGGAACTCTAAAGGGGAACCATTGGCTTAAAAGACATTCCAAAGTTTTCTGCCTGAATGATACTTCTTTCATTCCTATATATCTTAAACGCCTATTTTAACAACTTGTTTTGGGCTCTTGCCTGGAAAGCTAAAAAAAGTCAGAAGCTGTCTGTTGCCTTAAGCCCACAGCCTTGCACAGTATATGAGAAGTGTGTGTGAATATACACTGCTGGGCTCATGCTGTGGCAGAGCTAAAGCCATGCTCAGAAGCAGCGGCAGATAAAAATAACCTGGAAATTCCATTAATTACCAGTTGACTTTGGGAATAGGAATACTTTTCAGTTTTCTTGATACTGGAAGAGAAGGAAGTGGCAATAGGAATTTTAAAACATATTTTCAAAAGACAAAAAGATTGAAATATTTTGCTATTAGTCATTTCAAGGTAAAATGTGAAAATCACAGTATTATTTTGCTTTCTATTATTGACAGTACCCGAAACTGGGTAATTTATGAAGAAATGAATTTATATTTTACAGTTCCAGAGGCTGAGAAGTTCAAGGTCAAGGGGCCATATCTGGTGAAACTTTGTCCCTGGTGAGGACTCTCTTCAGATTTCCAAGGTGGCACAGGATATTACATGTCAAGGGGACTGAGCAGGCTAGCTTATGTCTCTCTTCCTCTTCTTATAAACCCACCAGTTCCCCTCCCATAATAATCTATTAGTTCATTAATCCATGAATGGGAATAACCCATTCATAAGGATTCTGTCCTCACAACCCAATCAATCACCTCTTAAAGGTCCTACCTCTCAATACTGCCATTTTGGGAATTAAATTTCAGTATAAATTTTGGAGGGGACATTCAAACCATAGCAAAGACTTTTTAAAAATTAACAAAAAATTACTCTTCTCTTGGTAAGAACCAAATATTTGAAGAGAATATGGGTCAATCCTCTTTTCAAATACTTCCTTCTGAATTGCAGCTTTTAAAACAAATTTTATGTGATTTTATCATTTCAAACATATATTAAGACAGGAGAAATGTCAAAAAGGATTTAAATAAATGAATATCCGGAGCAGTTTAAAGTGATTAAAATTTTCCTTTTCCATAGGGAAAAAAAACTCAAAAATGTTTAATGCTGTTGGTTTCACATTCACAGGGAAGCTATGAACGTTTTGTACCTCTGAATAAATTTCTCTTTAAAGTTCAAGGGAACGAAGACTTTTTATTAATTTTTGAATAACTTAGTATGAATAAGCAACTTTGTTAAGTAACTGTTATTTATTCCTAGCAAATCTTGGTTAGCAGACATTTATTAAAATTAATTGTAAATAATTTTTTTCAAATTCTGGGTTTAAACATTGTCAGAAATAACTTGATGTTACCGGCTTACTGTTCACACCTACTTACTACAGTATGGGCCCAAATTCCTTAACAAGCTCCATGCATCCAGGGAGTCCCTGGACTGAACAATGATACTTCATAAGGTCTGGCTGAGAAACCAGGTGGGGGCGACATCTCACTGCTGTGTGAGCCACGGTTCCCCTGTAGGGGCGCTCAGCGTCTGCCTGGTCCCGTCCCTACTTCACCTGTTGCTTGAAGCTTCTTTCTCCACGGCAGGATTTTTTCAAATCTGAGCTCATAGATTGTGAAATCAACTGGGTCATAAGAGGTGGGAGACATTAATAATTGCACAGGGCAACATGCATCAGCTGGGACTGTGCTGGGTGGCCACTCATTCAAGACCAGCATTGGAAAAAATGAAATGGATAAAAACAGACCCAAACAGAAAATACTTACATATCAAACAGAGAATATATAAATAGTGTTTTGTGAAACCTTTCGTGGGGGCAAGAAAAAACATATTTCTTATTGGAATTAGAGACAAAAGCATTTGAAAATCCCTTGTCTGTAGGGCTAAAACCCAGCCTGTGGAGCCTTGGGAACATTTGGTCACCATGTCCTTTTGGGTGGCTTTTCCCTACATCGGTCTCCTTTCACTTCTAAGCAGAGCTCTCAGAGCAACTCCTACACCTAACCTCCCTCCCACCAGTTAATGGGCCTGAACATAATGTCTTTGCTTAAAGAATAATACTTTTCTTGTCTGGAATCATTCAGGGAAATGGGATATTCGAATCAATCTACCATAAGGGCATCTAAATATGAATTTTGTGGAATAAAAGCTGATATAGGTTTCTTTTGCTTTGTTTCATTTTTTTCATCTTTGCAAGCCCTTTGAGGGTAAGAACATTCTGAGAAAACAAAACCAATTTGACAGATGGAAGCCCTTCGTACTTATTGAACTCCGCTGGTCTGATAACTGAATTTTCTCTGCCTCTTTTGTGGAACTGCTTCTGTATTTTCTGTCATAAGGATGAGTTTCCAGCAGGAGAACATGTATAGTCTGGAAATAATATTATAATGGAGAAGATTGGGCAAGATAATTGTCAGAAGACAAAAGAATTAAGATATTTTGCTCTTAGTCCCTTTAAGTAGAAATGATGTTAAGTAGTTAGCGTGGTGCTCTGTACCTAGTAAGTCCTCGGTAATGTCAACTGTTGCCATTAGGCTATTAAGTAAACAGAGTAAAGACACAATCACTGGAAAAATATATTAACTGCTGGCCCTCATGTCACTTTGCAGAAGGAGCATGGGTCTGTGACACTTGGCTTGGTGTTCTCCTTATTAAGTAAAGCATTAGCAAATTGATTTTTAAGTGATACCATCAGTTCTCAGGACTCTGACCTGTCTGCTTTTTATGTCATCTCTGTGGTGTCTCTTTACCCAGATAGCACAGAGAGACTTTTGCCAGGTTGTGAGGCAAGAACAAGGTCATGGGTCTCAGCGCTGATTCCTCTGAAACTGAAACGTTCTGTGCCTTGGGTTTTCTGCAGAGGCCCTATCTCTGTGCTTTGGTGGTCGTCTGATGGGGAATCATGGCCTTCCAAGAGGAAAAACAGGGTTTCTCAGCCTTGGCATTTTGGGGCTGAATAATTTTTTGCAGTTGGAGGCTGTCCTGTATATTGTGGGATAATTGACAGCGGCCCCCCCTCTGCCCACTGGATGCCAGCGGGCTCATTTCCCACACTGTTAACAACCCTCCGTGGTAACAAACAAAAATGTTCTTAGACATTGACAAATACAAATGTTCTTTGGCATCAGAATGGTCTCTTGTCCAGAAATACTGAGAAAGATAAAGGACAGAAGCCAGGATAATGGTCCTAAAATATATCAGTCTTAAGAGACTTCAATTAAGTGCCTTATATACAGCACAAGTAAACAAGTTTAAATGGTATTTTTGCCTGGTTTGTTACTGTTATGTCATGACTAAGACAATTCAAATGATCTTACTTTTCAAAATGCAGCAAGAATCAAGTGATCACTCCACACAAGGGTGCTTTGTGCTTAGGGGGCACTTCCCCTCCTGGGCAAGTACCTACTTATCTCCAACACCCAGTTAAGTCACATCCTTTTTAAAGAATTCCACATGTCCCAGGGGCATTGTATACATATGGCTTATCACCATGCTTGTAGTTTATCGTCATTGGAGTCAAAGACAGAAGCATTGGTTACTGGTCTATCTTCCCAACAAGATTGGCCACTCTGCCTTACTCACTTTCCAACTTTCAGTCCTTAGCACAGCCCTTGTCCCAAAGCTTTTCCCACAATTTTCGGCTAAGAGCTGATTGCCAGAGAGGCAGTATGGAAGCTGAAAATCCGAGTTTCAGCCCTGCTCAAATCCTAATTAACTGTAAGACCTTAGACCAGTCATTTAACTCTTTAGAAAATCAGCTTCTTCACCCATGAAATGAAGGTAATAATAAAACTTGATGGGCAGTGCTGTAATTTAAAGACACCCCATTATATTAGCACCTCTTTGGGAAATGAGTTTTGGCCAACAAGGGCTAAAATGGAATATATGAGAGTTTTGGACTCCATCCTTAGAGTTTTGGAACTGGGCACAGCAGAGTTTTGACAGAGAACTCCCTGGGGAAATTTTGCTTTATTAATTATTAGATTGTGACTATGTCTAATAATCTAATAATGACTTGCCTTAAAATGTTATTTTTAGAGATTGTGTATTTCAACTTCCAGAAATACATCCAGGAGATAATGCATTCAGGCTGGAGGAAGGCTTCGGAACCACAACTATTTCGAAATTACTGTTCTTGGGACCTCATTAGCACTGTAGGCTGAGGAGGCCTGGTGAGACTGGCCTTATCCTCATATATTGGGCACTGCCGTAGGGAACCTTTAATAACATTGCTGTGTTTCAGCTCTTATCTGCAACTTTCTTTGGAGGCAACTTGAAAGAGAAAGCTAATGGGCTCTGGGGCCAGATGATTCAACCACTGGTGTCCAATCTTTGGCAAATAGTTTAAGATTTCTGATCCTCATTTTCCTCATCTTTTAAAAATGAAAACGATGATAATAAACCTTTTTCATAACTGTTTTCAAAATGAAATATGGTCACAGGTATAAAACATCCAACACACATCTGGCACAGAATGCATATTTGCCCAATATCAGCTACATTTTGTTCATAAAGAAAAAAGCACATTTTGAACATCAGTCTCCTGTCTCTCCACCAAGGGGTACAGCTAGCTTGCTCTGGTGTACGGAACTATGAACTCATATAGCAGTTCTTCCAGTGTCATTAAAAGGGGTATTATATTTGCCTACTAATGATCAGATTAATGAGAATAACAAACACATTGAACACATACTGAACATTAGCATGCCTGCATTTGTCTGCGTGCAGAAATATATATATGTATATCTATATTAACTCAACAACCCTATAAAGGAAGTTCTACTATTAAACTCGCTTAACAGATTGACTGTTGTGCAAATGCATTAAGTAATTGTGCAATGTCACATAGCTGGAAAGTGGGGAGCCAGAAATTAAAAGCACGGGGCCCCAGAGCCCATCTTCTTAACTACCAGGCCTCACTGCCTGATGGCTGCTTATTGGTCCGCTCACTTCAGTAAGTGCATATTGAGCAATTATTTTGTTCCAGGCGTTGAAACTCTGAAGATGAATAAGACACATGTCCAGGCTTCAAAGAGTTCACAATCGGGCATGCCAGGCTGACATGTTTCATGTTTCCATAAATGGTTTCCATGTATTAGGTCAATAATAGAGGTTGGGTGGCAGACAGAGTGGAAGCAATAGTGTAGCTACTCATTTCTTTGGTTGATTTCTTCTTGAGAGGTAAAAGGGCCCCTTGAATGAACTAAACAAGTGAATGGCCCTGCTGTAGAAATGAGTACCCAGCAGCTGATGTGGCCGTCAGATGTAGGTAACCATTGACCAACTTCTTGTGAAACCTATGTGAGGATAGGTTACTTACTCAGCTCATTATTTTACCACCTGCCTTATCTTCTGTGTGTGGGAAAAGAAAGATAATAAAATTCCAGATGACTTAGAAGCCAGGTGGTTGCTTATACGTATTCTCATTATCAATGAAACTGATAAACTGTGAAGCAGATGCTCAACTTGTCCCATAAAACTAATAAAAAGTGCCATTCTTTGGCATTTGTCTTTTATGATCAGAACCTATTTTTAGTGCTGGCCTTCAAGATGGTGATCTCAAGCTTTGTTCTGAGTAGGGAGAAAGAAGAAAGTAATGTTTTAGATTATGTCCTTCTTCCTGAAGCCACTTTGTTGAGTGCTTGTTTTCTGAGTTGTTAGGGAAAATGTGAAAGGGCAGGGCTCCTCCTCAGGCAGACTGCCCACAAAGCATATGTCTGTGTACTTTTTATTTCCACTGATGGCCTGGAGAGAGCTGTGGTCTCAGAGAAAAAGCTGTTGTTCCAGGAACACTGATCTGTAACATTTAGTGCTTTTCAACCAATTCATCACAGAAGGGATGGAAAATCAATGTATCTCCTCAGTGCCTGTGGCTTTCTAGCTGAAGGAAGAAACGAGCTCCCTTAGATTCTAGTGTTGCACTGTGGCAAAACACGCCTTCCTCCTTCCAAAAAGGTTGTGAGTTGAAGAGAGACTTTTAATACAGATCTTTTTGGTACCCAGTTAAAATGCGGAGGAGATTTAAGCATTTAAGAAGCCAATAAAAGTCATTATGCAGCAGTGTCTTGTGTTCTGAAAGATGTCGTACAGGATGTGAAGATGAGACTGGAAGAGGACGGGCTGCCAGGGGACATGAGGACACATGAGGACAGCAGGGCTGGGGTTGCACAGAGCTGACCCTGTCTGTTGTGCTCACAGACTCTTAGCATTGCACAGGGACTTTAATGACCTAGATCAGTGCTTCTCAACATTTTTTCTTCTGCACCAAACATCTGACAGACACAAAATAGTTGATCTAAAAACAATTGCCAGGCTGTGTGTCAGATACGCAGGGTGGGATAGGGGTTAGCAGGAAAGGGGATGAGGTGAAGAAGGGAGCAGAGGGAACAACTTATGCATTTTAAAAACAGACAGACAAACCACCTATGAAGTCACCACCGGTCCTGTAAGCCACTCTCCTCTGGTCATCGCTGATGACAACACCGACCCTCCCAGGATGGGTTACACCAGTTCAGATGTAGGTTATTCCGAGGCATCTGTTTGCCCTGAGTTTGTTGTCTGGATTTCCCAGAACATGTCTGTTATCTCTTCCCATAAGACTTTTCTTCAGATATCTGGAGTCAAGTCCTTTCTAAGACTTCTCTTTTCCAAATTAAACTTCGGTTATCCTTTTCTTGCCCGTCTTTGCACCTCAGACCCCCACTCTGGACAAGGTGGCGCCAGCTAATCTGAAAAGCAGACCCCTGACACTGTATCAGGCAGTGGTAATAAGTTACTCTCATGTCTGCAATCACAGAACTGGAAGAAACCTTTGAGGTTAGTTCAAGCCAATTCTATATTTGTTCATGAAAAAAAAAATAGAAGTTCAGTGTTACACAATCACTGGTGGATAAATTAGGACTGGAAGGCAAGTCTCTGCATACTCTATATATCACTTCATTTTATAGAATAAGACCATTTCCAAACTAGTGGGGCTTCAACGGATGTTTGTTTCTTCTTCTTCTTCTTCTTCTTCTTTTTTTTTTTTGAGATGGAGTCTCATTCTGTTGCCCTGGGGTGGAATGATTTGGGTCATTCATAGCTCACAGCAATCTCAAACTCTTGGGCTCAAGCAATCCTCTTGCCTTACCTCGTGAGTAGCTAGAAATACAGGTGCCCACTGTAACACCCAGCTAGTTTTTCTAGTTTTAGTAGAGATGGGGTCTTGCTCTTGCTCACACTGCTCTTAGACTTCTGAGCTCAAACAATCCACCTGCCTCTGTCTCCCAAAGTGCTAAAATTACAAGTGTGAGCCACCATGCTCAGCAGCACACAGCTTTTAATTGTATTTATTTGCTAGACTTAGTACTTGTTAGTACTTGTAAAGTTAGTACTTGTAAAGAGTTAGTACTTGTAAAGATGTTAGTACTTGTAAAGAGTCTTTGTTGTGTTAGGTTATAAGGGGAAAATGAAAACATTAAAATTTAATGATTGTATGTTCTGAAATTTGTAAACTGTTACTAAGAAGTTTAATTCTACTTAATAGAATGAACAAGATATCAAACAAATTTTATACTATGATCATGTACTAAATTCTACTTTATCTTTCTACTTGAGAAAACTAGTTTTTTGTGTGTGAATTGACTAACATTCTCTTGACAACTTTTATACTAAATGGGTTTATTTTGGTGATATTCTGTAATTTAGAGAATGGTATGTTGGAATAGTGAAGGTACTCAGAAGTCATATATCTTATTAGAAGTTAAATAATCTATAATTTTGTGAAATTATTTGTATATTTAAAATTGTAATGCTTGTTTTTATTCAAGGGTCTTACTGCTTTCTTCAGAATTTGATGATCTAAGCGCATCATGTGCCATAAAATGTAGAAATAATAAATACGTTTTGATAAAGTTGATATTCTTTTGTAGGTAAGGTATTATGAATGGAGCAAGAAGGAGAAAATAGCACCCAGCAGTTATTGTCCTTCTTTGTTCTACCAGAAATAGAATTAAGTGGACACAACTCTCAAAATGTTCTGAACGTATTAAGGATAACATACCAAAACTTTTTTCTTAGTACAAAAACCAGTACTGTGACTTTTTTCCATCTCACTGCGTAGTCTGAATCCCCTTTAATTCCTGGTGGTGCAGGAACTCTAAGTCTAGCAAATAAATACAGTTAATGTCTTTAAAGTTGATGTCTTTTATAGGCATTTGTGATTAATGTCTTTTCCATTTTCTTTTCAGTGTACTTCCACAGTTATGCCAGCCCACACACAGAGTAGATCTATGTTAAGACCACTGGAGCTATCTTTTTCTAGTCAAACCTCGTACTCAGAAAATGAAATTTTAAAGAAAGAGTTAGAAGCTATGCGAACTTTCTGTGATTCTGCAAAACAAGACCGACTCAAGCTCCAAAATGAACTTGCTCACAAGGTGGCAGAGTGCAAAGCTTTAGCGTTAGAATGTGAAAGGGTCAAGGAAGATTCAGATGAACAGATAAAACAATTAGAAGATGCATTAAAAGATGTGCAGAAGAGGATGTTTGAGTCAGAAGGTAAAGTTAAACAAATGCAGACCCATTTTCTTGCCCTTAAAGAACACTTAACAAGTGAAGTGGCTACAGGGAATCACAGGCTAACTGAGGAACTGAAGGATCAGTTGAAAGACATGAAAGCAAAATATGAAGGTGCTTCAGCAGAAGTGGAAAAACTGAGAAACCAGATCAAACAAAATGAGATGTTAGTAGAAAAGTTTAAAAGGGATGAAGGCAAGCTGATGGAAGAAAATAATCGATTGCAGAAGGAATTTAGTATGTGTGAAATGGACCGAGAAAAGAAAGGAAGAAAGGTCACAGAGATGGAAGGCCAGTTAAAAGAAGTGTTAGCAAAGTTGGCTCTTTCTGTTCCAACAGAAAAATTTGAAAACATGAAGAGCTTATTATCAAATGAAGTGAATGAGAAAGCAAAAAAATTAGTAGAAAGGGAAAGAGAATATGAAAAATCACTTAGTGAAATTAGACAGTTAAAGAGAGAAATTGAGAATGTTAAGGCCAAGCTTGCTCAGCATGTCAAACCAGAAGAACACGAACAGTTGAAGAACAGATTGGAGCAAATATCAGGAGAACTTGGGAAAAAGATCATGGAGTTAACACTGAAAAATCAGACATTACAAAAGGAGATCGAAAAGGTTTATTTGGATAATAAGCTCCTCAACCAGCAAGTACATAACTTAACAATAGAAATGAAAAATCAGTATGTTCCTTTAAAAGTGAGTGAAGAAATGAAAAGGTCACATGATGTAATTATTGATGAGTTAAATAAAAAGCTTTCAGATGTAACACAGAGATATACAGAAAATATATTAGAAATAGAGAAACTGCAGAAGGAAAATGACAGTTTAAGTAAGAATATTAGCCACCTGGAAACTGTGTGTGTTCCTCCTGAGAAACATGAAAAAGAGATAACAGCTCTGAAATCCAATATTGTTGAGCTTAAAAAACAAGTGTCTGAACTTAAGAAAAAATGTGGTGAAGACCAAGAGAAAATATGTGCACTCATGTTTGAAAATAATAACTTGAAAAAGTCTATGAATAATCAGTATATGCCAGTTAAAACCCACGAAGAGATTAAAACAGCATTGAATAACACATTAGATAAAACTAAGAGAGAATTATTAGATGTGAAAAAAAAAATTGAAGATATTAATCAAGAATTTATAAAAATAAAAGATGAGAATGAAATATTGAAGAGAAACCTGGAAAACACTCAGAACCAAATAAAAGCTGAGTACATCAGCCTAGAGGAACATGAGGAAAAGATGAGTACTGTAAGAAAGAGCCTGAAAAAGGTCCAGGATAATAATGCTGAAATACTGGCTAACTATAAAAAAGGCCAAGAAGAGATTGTGACACTGCATGCTGAAATTAAAGCCCAGAAGAAGGAACTTGACACGATACAAGAATGCATTAAGTTAAAATATGCACCAATTATCAACTTTGAAGAGTGTGAGAGAAAATTTAAAGCAACAGAGAAGGAACTGAAAGAACAATTATCAGAGCAGACACAAAAGTACAGTGTCAGGGAAGAAGAGGCCAGGAAAAATAAGCAAGAGAATGACAAGTTAAAGAAGGAGATTGTTACCCTTCAGAAAGATTTAAAGGATAAGAATATCCTCATTGAAAATTCCCGTGAAATGGAAAGAGCACTAAACAGAAAAACAGAAGAGGTGAACAAACAGTTAAAAGACCTGTCACAGAAATACACAGAAGTAAAGAATGAAAAAGAGAAGCTAGTGGAAGAAAATGCCAAGCAAACTTCTAAGATACTTGCAGTGCAAAATCTTTTGCAAAAACAGCATGTTCCAGTGGAACAGGTCGAGGCCCTGAAAAAATCTCTTAATGGAACAATTGAGAATCTAAAGGAAGAACTGAAGAATATGCAAAGGTGTTATGAAAAAGAGCAGCAGACAGTGACCAGACTACATCAGTTGTTGGAGAATCAAAAGAACTCTTCTGTGCCCCTGGCAGAGCATTTGCAGATTAAGGAAGCATTTGAGACAGAAGTTGGAATAGTAAAAGCCAGCTTGAGAGAAAAGGAAGAAGAAAGCCAAAACAAAACTGAAGAAGTCTCCAAACTTCAGTCTGAGGTTCAGGATACTAAACAAGCATTAAAAAAGTTGGAGACCAGAGAGGTAGTTGATTTGTCTAAATATAAAGCAACAAAAAGTGAATTGGAGATGCAGATTTCCAACCTAAATGAAAAATTGGCCAACCTGAATAGAAAGTATGAGGAAGTATGTGAGGAAGTTTTACATGCCAAAAAGAAGGAACTATCTGCAAAAGATGAGAAGGAATTACTGCATTCCAGCATTGAGCAAGAAATCAAAGATCAGAAGGAACGATGCGATAAGTCCTTAACAACAATCACAGAATTACAGAGAAGAATACAAGAATCTGCTAAACAAATCGAGGCAAAAGATAATAAGGTAGGGACAAAGGCTGCATGGCTGTGGGTTGGAAACCTCAGGGTAAAAAGACAGTAGTACTCTTTTGCCATGGTATCCTAAGGAGGTTTATGAACCTATTAACAAAGTGACCATTAAAAATGTCCCCTACTGGGGTGCCGCCTATGGCTCAAAGGAGTAGGGTGCCAGCTCCATATACTGGAGGTGGTGGGTTCAAACCTGGCCCCAGCCAAAAACTGCAAAAAAAAAAAAAAGGCAGCGCCAGTGGCTCAGCAAGTGGGGCTCTGGCCCCATATACCAAAGGTGGCGGGTTCAAACCCAGCCTCAGCTGAACTGCAAAAAAAAAAATGTCCCCTACTGGTTCGAGTACCAATATGCAGAAGTTTCCGAATTGAGAAAAAGTAACAAACAAAAATAAAAATCATTACTCCTTCTGTTCCTTTGATTGAGGAAAGATAGGGTGACTCATGGTTTACTTGCTTCAAAGATTAATGGTCAAAATTCAGGGTGTTTGTAGCATCTGAAATATGAGGATGGAGAGGATGAAAAACAGCTATTTCTGGATTGCAGGAAACTGAAGACTCTGGGGGAGCATCCCAAATTTGATCTTGGAATTCACTCATATTAGCAAAGTGAGCCCCTCAATTCATTGTATGTTATATCACACATATCTTTCTATAGACTAATCTTGTCAAGAATGTCCTTCCTTCCCTTTCTGCTGAGTAGCACCCTACTTAAAGACGGTAACCTTCTTTATCACTCTTTATCCTTCATCCCAAACTCTTCACTGTCTATTCAGCCTACAGTAAACAGTTCCGCTTTCAAAATCATGTTTTATTTAAACTTTGCATTTGAAACATTTGTATTTCCATGTTAGCACTATGTGGTTGAGCTGCCCAGTTTTTAAGGTCAGGGTTCATAATTTATCTTCCCTTATCTTTCATTCTCATGGAATAATGTACAGAATAGATAAGAATATTTTTGAAACTGGTAGTTGCATGAAGTTTATATTATGTAGATGAGATATGACTGCTATTTTATTCATCCAACAAGTAATCACTGAATGCCTTCCACATGCCATGTTCTAGGGATACAGTGATGAGTAAAAGCAGGCACAGACCTCAGTAGAGAGGTACAGTACTAACCTCTGGCACATCTTTTATCATCTGAAATTTAAATACTCTAAACTTATTTGGAAGTGGTTATGACTACAGAAATATTATAGCTGATTCTGAATACCTTCTTATACTTGCCACTTACTGAGCATGTACTATGTATAAGCCATATATTTATAATTGCATTTGATTTTCTTTTTTTTTCCCCCCTCTCCAAACAAAATAGTATTAAATAAACTCTTTCTCCTCCCTCTTTTTAATGATTAAACTCTTGGAAAGGGAACAAGGCACGCATGTTAATTCCAACTTAAATTAGCCACGCACTTTTATTTTTCACACTTTGTTCAAGGGAATCCTCCTCTCTTCCTATGTTCAGATGTCACCCAGAAGATAGTTTATATTCCTTTGTAGAAAATCATGTATAATCTAAAAGTAGGAAGACTAAGGTCATACTCCAATCTTAGGAGATATGTAATATTGCTTTTGTAAAGAGTTTAATGAGAGACATTTAGAATTTAAATTATATATTGTATGTACTGTGGATCATCTTGGTGATATTCGTACCTCCTTTTTCTGGTATATAAAGTTTATGCCTCCAAGGAATGATTGTGCAAAGATGTTCATTATGAATGAATTAGTGAATAATATGTTTCTCTCACAACTTTTTTTCTTTGTTTAAAAAGATAACTGAACTGCTTAACGATGTAGAAAGACTAAAACAAGCACTCAATGGCCTTTCCCAACTCACCTACACCAGTGGGAACCCCACCAAGAGACAGAGCCAACTGATTGACACTCTGCAGCACCAGGTGAAATCCCTGCAGCAACAGCTGGCGGTGAGTAACCCAGTGTGCAGAAGGGCTCCTGAGAGTTTGTAAAGCTTCTTTAGAAATTAAATTGACTTACAGCTTTGTTAAGATTCACAAATGTAATTGTTTTTGCTGAAAGTTATCTATACTTGTGCTATAATATCATTTATTTGGTGCCTGCTGTATGCCAGTCATAATGTTAATCATTTACGTACTTTACCTTCGTTACAGTCCTGCAAAGCAGCTTTTATTCATCCCTGGGTTTTATTCTTAAGGAAACAAAAGATTAAAATACTTGATGCCTGGGGTCATACAGCTGGGCTATAGAACTGGGACTGGCTGACTTGCATCTTTCTTACTGCAATGTAGTCTCTAAAAATATTGGAACATTGGTGGTGTCTATGGCTCAAAGGAGTAGGGCACCAGCCCCATATACCGTAGGTGGCCCAGCCCTGGCCAAAAACTGCAAAAAACATAAAAAATTAAAAAAAAATAAAAATATTGGACCATTAAATGAAAGGAGGTTTTTAATAATCTGTTACCCTTACGATGACCAAAGATAGGCATTCCTATGGTTTTATTCCTTATCTTCTCATATATTAAAAGACAGCATCTGGTTCTCCTTCTTTCCTTTGTATATTAAAAGAAAGTGTTTGGATTTAGATGCTAAAATTGGGAGCTTGGGTCTCAGCCCTGCCACTTACAAGCAAGTAGCATGGAATATACTCTTTAAACCTTGGCATCCTCATTCATACAATAGGATAATAAAAACTCATTACTTGTTTACATTTTTAATTAAATTAATATACCTAGAAATGCTAGAGTAAAACATGGCCTAATCAAAGGTAAATTGTTGCTAGTATTATCCTATTTTGTAGGAATTGGTTATAAGTTATTTTTGAATAGAAGTGGTTTTTTTAAAAAAAAAATGTTAAGTTTTTAACACTGTTTTAGCTATTTTAATTATGGCAAATTGCTGACTTGGATATTATCAAAAGGCTATGGTATCCCTTCAATAATTGGAAATATCTGTTTCTTATGTTCATGACAAGTCCTGTCATGCTAAGTCCTGTCAGGGATAAAGAGAATTTACTGTTCCTGTCCCAAGGACTTCTGGGTAGTAAAAGAGGCAAAAATGTAGATCCATGAAAAGTAAAATAACAAGGTTGAAAGATGTCACATATAGAATTGAGAATGCAGTACCATATTTCTAAGTGCTAGGTGACCCTAGGAAGGAAAGATTACTGGTGTGGTGGAAACTAGTTTCAAGGAATGGACTACCTGGTCTGAACTTATAAAATACATGGAGTTTTGGTAGATGAAAGGAAAATCGAAGATAGTACATGCAAACAATATAGTCTTGGAAAAGGTGTGGGAGTAGAATATAAGGGCATGGCTGGGGACAGGAAAATGCCTGTATATTACAGTCCAGTTTTGCACTGGGGATATGTTCTTAGACCCCCTTTGGATGCCTGAAACTACAGATACACTTATGTTTTTTCCTGTACGTATATGTACCTATAGTAAAGTTTAATTTATAAATTATACAGAGTAAGAGATTAATAATAACCAATAATAAAATATAACACAGCAATATGCTGTAATAGAAGTTTTGAGAATATGATCTCTCTCTGTCTCAGAGTATCTTATTATACTACGTGTACACCACAGGAAACTGAAACAGAGAAAGCAAAACTGTCAATAATGAAACTGTGAGAAGGGGGGCTATTGTGTTTGGGAACTAACTGAAGCCAAATTTTGGGAATTGTTGAGAATCAAGTTGATGAGTTTGGATTCTCTCTTCTATGTAGTGTTACCCAAAGTTTTTGAGCCAATATGATGTGCCACCTTGGACTCGGAAATGATAGGGAATACAGGGTAGAAATAGGGAGGCAAGAGGGAAAGCTTTTGCAATAATCCAAAGTATAAGTTGGTAAGTGTCTGCATCGTGGCATTAGATGTGAAGAAAGGCAATAACTTCATGTTACTCAGGGTAAGTGGCATTGCTTTCACTATGAATTCCAACATGTTCATTACAAGGGTTTTATCCTCTTTTTATGTATAGAATTCTGCATCTGGTAGCAACAAGATAGTTTGTTATAAAAAGGACCAGGACTTATTATAATTTTAATAATATTATTGTTTTGTGGCATCAGGCCTGAGGTCAACATTGTCACAAGCCTCCCTGTGTTTGGAAAGGTGAATGCTGATATTCTAATCTATCTTTCCTCATTTGTAGGATGCTGACAGACGGCACCAAGAAGTAATCTCAATTTATCGGACACACCTTCTCAGCGCTGCACAGGTAAAGAACTATTTCTCCTTTGGAAAGAATATTATTTTAGAGAAAATTATTTTTTATTTTCAAATAAATTATGTGAAAGAAGTTGATGTTTAAAGTAGCTTTGCCCCACATGCTTATTTAAAAATAATTATTCTCTTTAGCCAGGATTTGTGTATCTCCCAAAAAAATTAACAAAGCTATCTGGCAACACATCTTAAACTTAATGTTGTCTTCATCTGTTTGTCACTCAGTTTATGGACACTTGGGTCACATGTGATGGCAGCATGTTAGTGGTGTTGCTGTATGTCCTGACGTCCACATGTGGCTTTCGGCTATAAGAGGAGAGTGGAAAGGATTGCCTATGTTTCTTGGTAGCTTATTCCTAGGAAACTATGGAAACTATAAATATATATAGAATTGTAATAATTAAAGAAAAATTGGTCCATGAAGATATAATTGATAACATTTATTGAGCCTTAAACTTAGTGAAGCATAGAACTGTAAATTTCTTTCTTTAGATGTATACTGAGAAAGCTATTTTTCCTTAAATCATACTAAGAAATGTTTAACACATGAAGGCTACTATACTTAATGTCCTGTAGAAACCCTATGTGCAACATTTCCAAAATTCTCAGACTTGAGTTTTCAGGAAGATTTACTAAAAGAGAAAAATGTTAGAATAACAGCAGAAATATAATGGGAATTATTTGAAGTGTATTAGGGCACAAACAAAAAAAATATGAGGGAAGGAAAAATGGGTATTGAGAGAAAACTTCAAGAAAGACCATTTTTTAAAAGAGAACCAGATAAAATAGTACAAAATTATGACACCAAATTTTTAAAATCAGTAGGCTTGCCTTTTCTGTAGGAGACAGAGGGGAAGCTAGTGAAAAAGAATGAATGTTTTGATAGAAGAAGGTATCTATACAGCTGCTCTTTTTTGAGTAGACAGAAGATAAGCTAGGATTTGAAAGTTTATTGTAATTATTAGAGAAGACTATTGAGGAACACTGGAATAGGAAATTTAGGAGGGAACATAGTAGACAAAAACAGAAAATCTATATTAAGGAGAAAGAGGAACTCACTAGCATTGGCCAAGGGAAGAAGAGCTTGCTCTGAGCAAAAGATACAGCAAACTAACAAGCCTCTCTACTTTGTATAATACATGCTTCTGAAATACAAAATTATTTTCTGCTGAGTCCTAATGAAACAACAAAAGCAATTGGCATCTGAAACAGTCTTGCCTTCTGGCATCATAAAGTTAACTAAGAAATTCAGTTTACGCCCGTAGTCCCAGCTACTCAGAAGCCTGAGGCAAGAGAATAGCCTAAGCCCAAGAGCTGGAGGTTGCTGTGACACCACAGCGAGGGTGACAAAATGAGACTCTGTCTCTAAAAAGAAAGAAATTCAGTTTAATCAACTATGGCTAATGTTTGAAATTTAAACATGCTGAAGTTATAGAAACAGATTTTGGAAGTAAAACTTTTTTTTTTTATTAAATCATAGCTGTGTACATTAATGCAATCATGGATACATTGTGCTGGTTTTATATACAATTTGAAATATTTTCATCAAACTGGTTAACATAGCCTTCACAGCATTTTCTAGGTTATTATGAACTTTTTATAGTAATAGAAAGTGTTGTGCTAAAACCTATTCAAGTACTCCAGCAAAAAAGAAAAAGTGTGGTGGGAAGGTGTTATAAGCCCACCATATCGACTTGCATTTTATCAACTCTTACCACCATTTTAAGTTTAAAGTTTTTCTTTTTAAATGTAAATGGCAAATGTGAATGTAAAAAAAATGTGCAGTCTTATCAGTAATGGGGGAGAGGCAAATGAACGGGGAGGTACCATTTTTCACGTATGGAATTGGTAGTATTAAACAAGATGACAGTCTGTACCGTTAGCCGTAATGTGTGAAAAATGGTCACTTATATATGCTCTTGGTGGGAGTATGAAATATTATATTTTTACAGAGAGAAATTTTTAGTGCTTTGCCATATTAAAAATAGAGTCTGCTTTTTGACCCAGAAGTTTCTTCTTAAAGAATTTATTCATAAAGATTGGAACTACCTTAAATGTTCATCTTTAGGGGAACGAGTAAAGAAGTTTAATACATTTATACAATGGGATATTATACAATAATTTTAAATAATTAGATATCTCTAAGGAAAGATTTTTTATTTAGGTAAAAAAAAAAGGGGGAGGATTTTTAATCAAGCACTTTTTTCATTACAAAAAAGAACCTCAGCAGCAGAAACAAAACATTTCCACCTGATTTATTTTGTTCATTTAGGACTTATGCTGCTCCTATCACCTGAGACCGTCAATGTAAAAGAGAAAGGGAATAGTTTGTCCATTGATTTTCTATAATAGACATTAAAGAGCAACTGCTATGCAGTGCTTATTAGCCTCTTTCTTTTCAAGATAGAGCTCCACTCTCTTTCCCAAATAATTTCTTTAGGTATCATTGCAGTGGTGAGAGTTTTTAGCATTTGGTGACTTACGACTAGCTAATACTCTATTGTGAAGGCTTTGTCTTTAGAATTCTTGTGCAAACAAAGATGACAGAAAATATTTCTCCTCTTCTTTTTCTCAAGGGTCACATGGATGAAGATGTTCAGGAGGCCTTACTGCAGATCATACAAATGCGTCAGGGGCTTGTGTGCTAGCAGTTAGCATTAAGCCCCAACGTCCGCTGTATCCTTCTGTTGCCGAACATTCTGTGTGCAACCCTGTGTTCTTTCTGGGCCTTATTATGCTCATATAATTAAAATAAAATATATTTTGTTCCATCAGTAGGTTTTTCTTCATTAGATGAATATTACTGACTTTTCTAGTATCAGTTCAAATCTTACTGTTTCTGACTTTTTCAATGTCAATTACATTCTATATATGTTAATTTTATAAACAACATAACACTTTGCCTTTGACTACATATTTTTAAACCTGAGTTTCTAACAAAACTTGAGCCATCCGAGTGGATCCATACAAAGAAAGGTTAGGCTGAAATAATCATTTAAAGATTTTCTTCAGGGAAATTAGTAAATTTGTGGTAATAAATTGGTCAGTTGCCACTTTTTAAGTAGATCAGAAGACCTTTTAGAGCCTCAGAACCTTGAGAACTAATATACTTGCAAGGAATATATTGTAACTTGGCTGGCCAAGTTATATCTTTATTAAGGTAACTTACTAAGTGTCTTTGACTTGTTTTGGAGGTACAGACTTTTTTCTTTCTATACAGATAACTTTTATGCCTTTTTACTTTTTTTCATATATGGATTGTAGTGCTAAATTACATTTCGATTAAGAACATGTAGGGATGGAATATATCAGGAATTTATAATAAAATTGACTCATAATCTTTACAACAGTATCTCAATTTTTTACTTGTGGAGACATTTCTTGCTATGGTATTTAGAGAAGAATGATAAATGGTAGATTTTTCAACGTATCAAAAACTTTAGACTTTTTTAAGCAATTACTGTGACATTTACACACTTACTATATATGCATCCTCAAATGTTTCATACTTATTTATAGGAAAGTTGTACTAATGAGATTATTAATGTAAAATACAATTTTCTTACAAAGTTAGTGTTAGAGCATTGATTTTATGTAAGATTTTTTAAAATTTTAGAATTTAAAATTTTTAGACAAAAGTGCAATAATACCATAAAATATAAGAACATAAAATTAGGCATGTTTATAATATATACTCTGATATAACCAACCATTTTTATTAAGTAATCTCATCAAGGAAAGTTTATCTGTCTCGTTACTTTTATTAACATTTTGTTTACCATTCAGACTGAAAATTACTCATTGACAATTAACAAATACTTGAACAAATGATCATTTCAGTTGAGTTTTCTTAAATTGCAAAATGTGCCTTAGCAATAAATTTGAATATCTTGAACCAGATTTTATATCCCATTTTTGTATGATAGGGTAAAAGGACCATAATAAAGCTTCTCATACCAAAGAATAAACTAGTATATTTTTTTTCAATGTAGAAATAACAATGAAAAATGTGAATTGGATTTAATTTAATCATATTTTAGGTAAATATGGACAGTTTACATAAACAGTATCTCATTTCTTTATTATATTTAATGTTGTCTTTCAGCATGAGTTCCATTTCATGAATTTTAGGTTACCTATTAAAGTTCCATAGTGGAACAAAGTTCTAAACTGAACACTTACATTCAGTGTTCCATTTTCTTATTAGGGGTCGGAGGAGATCTTGATGTGTTTTTTATTTTGTCTTCAACCATCAATAAAACACTTTCTCCAGAATATTGTTTTGAACATTCTTATAAGAGCTTTGGAAGTTAAACTAGTTTATTATCTTAGAGAATTTGAAGTAGGAAACAGTGGGGTCTAGAGTACAGAAAAGGATAAACATTTTCAGTTAGCTATCTAGAGTCAATTACCAATTACCATATTTTGCTGTATATAATGAACTTCCATGTATAATGTGCACCCATGTTTTGGGCCTGAACTTTTAGGAAGGAAGTTATTTTAATTTTTTAAACTCAGTTTGTTCATATTTAGGTACTTGTTTTTTGTATTATAAATGAATTTTAGCATTCTTTTTTTAATTAAATGATAGCTGTGTACATTAATGCAATCATGGAGTACAATGTGCTGATTTTGTATATAATTTGAAATGTTTTCTTTTTCTTTTTTTTTTTTTTTTTTTGAGACAGAGCCTCAAGCTGTCACCTTGGATAGAGTGCTGTGGCATCACAGCTCACAGCAACCTCCAATTCCTGGGCTCAAGCGAGTCTCTTGCCTCTGCCTCCCAAGTAGCTAGGACTACAGGCGCCCGCCACAACGCCTGGACATTTTGGTTGCAGCTGTCATTGTTGTTTGGCGGGCCCGGGCTGGAATGTAAGGTGTACGTGGCTGGTGCCTTAGCCTGTTGAGCCACAGGTGCCGAGCCAATTCGAAATGTTTTCATCAAACTGGTTAACATAGCCTTCATGGCATTTTCTTAGTTATTGTGTTAAGACATTTATATTCTACACCTAGAAAATTTCATATGTACCCTTGTAAGATGCACCATAGGTGTGGTCCCACCGATTACTCTCCCTCTACCCATTCTCCCTGCTCCCCTCCCTCTCCCATTTCCTCTTCTTCCTGAGCTATAATTGGGTTACAATTTTCATATGAAAGCTATAAATTGGTTTCATAGTTGGGCTGAGTATGTTGGATACTTTTTCTTCCATTCTTGAGATACTTTGCTAAGAAGAATGTTTTCCAGCTCCATCCATGTAAACATGTAAGGGGTAAAGTCTCTTTCTTTAAGGCTGCATAATATTCCATGGTATACATATACCTCAATTTATTGATCCATTCATGGGTTGATGGGCACTTGGGCTTCTTCCATGACTTAGCAATTATGAATTGGGCTGCAATAAACCTTCTGGTACATATATCTTCGTTAAAATGTGATTTTTGGTCTTCTGGATATATACCTAGTAGAGGAATTGTAGGATCAAATGGCAGGTCTATTTTTAAATCTCTAAGTGTTCTCCAAACTTCTTTCCAAAAGGAATGTATTAGTTTGCACTCCCACTAGCAATGTAGAAGTGTTCCCTTTTCTCCATATCCCCACCAACATCTCTGGTTTTGGGATTTTGTGATGTGGGCTAATCTCAAGGGAGAGGAAAAGGGAGTGGGGTGGGTCTATAGAGAGAAGGTTAGTAGGGGGCCCAAACCTATGGAGCATATTGCAAGTACAAGTTGGATCTATCAGGTGTAGAACACAAATGTCTTAATGCTGTAATTGGGTAAATGAGGTGAAGGCTATGTTGATTAGTAGGATGTAAGCACTCCAATTTATACAAATAATCAACA